>RJWH01008146.1:0-33240 GCA_004363575.1 Solenodon paradoxus
TTTTCAGCTGAAATTTCTGTGGGCTGTGACCCAGATCTCAGGGTGGCTACACAGGATTCATGATGCTGCAGGAGGTGGGGACCGTGACTCTGCCCAGGGTCTAGAAAGGGGCAGAGGTCGAGGTGAAGGTGACCACAGACAGTCACCTCCTGGGGCACAGCGGCTCCCCTGTGTTCCTTCCAGGCAGCCTCCTGTCCTGGTGGCTTCAGCCTACTGGTCCCCTTCCCACGCACCCGCCCAGGACTGGGCACACGTGGCGACGATCTTTAGTCACACACCACTTACTGGGGGGCTCCTCTCATCTTCAAGAGCCCGTGAGTAGGTCCCACCACTGCCTCCCCGTAACCACGCGGAAACTGAGGCACAGGAATGCTCAGCGTCTTGCCCCAGTTTTCACAAGCAGCTGGGTCAGAGACGGACTGCAGAATCCAGCAGCGACTGCAGAGTCCTGTCTCGTCACCTTTCCTGTCACCATCTGAGACAGCTGTGCTCTTCTCGGGAGCCAGCCAGGGTCTCCCAGAGGCAGCTGAGTTTCTCTGTTGCTGATGGGGCTTTGTGAAGCCAGGCCTGCTCCTCCGAGCCCCTGCAGTGAGGACACTGTGCAACGCGGCTCCTCATCTGAGCGCTTTCTGTAACCCGGCCACCTGCCCAGCCTCACAGCCGCAGGTGGGCAGGTGTGAGGGAAACTCGACCCTCGTTCCAGCAATTCTCAGGAGGCCAGTCTGACTCCCCTGGGGACTCTTGGTGCTCTCTCCAGGCATCTGGTGGTCCTGACTGGGGGCGCATTTGGAGCTTCCAGCCTCCGGCGGGTGGAGCCCGGTGATGCCGCTAAAACCCCTGGTCGCCCAGGACCAGCCGGCCTCACCCCAGCTTGGAATAACAGCAGGAGAGGGATGTCAGCTTCAGGTTGTTAAATTTTCCCTGAAGTCTTAAAATACACACCGTAGCACGTCAAGGGGTAGCTATCTCTGGGTGGTGAGAACGTCGGTGAGTTTTATTTTCTTCTTTTGGCAAAACCGCCTTTTCTAAATTCTCTGCCATGAATATGTATGAGTCTTGTCATCAAATAAGTTTGCACTTGTTAAAAAGTCTATGTGCCGGAGGTGGAGAACCCTTCTGGGCCCCTTTCATCCTGGACGCTGAGTTTCAGGAGCAAGGTCAGGGTCCAGGCCCGGCCCTGCGGGCACACGGGCGCTCACCTGGGACGTCGCCTCTCTGACACTGTCTCCTCGTCGGTAGCCTGCGATGGTCACCTGGAGGACCCGTGCCACGGAAGTGCTCCTGGATGCCCGCGCACGTGCAGGTGCCGGGTGCTGTGGAGTGGCGTCCCCCACACCTAGCGCGTGTCGACTCCCCGCGAGCCCGTGGGGTTGGGCACCAAAGGAGGAAGGACGCGCCCAAGATGGCGCACATGGCAGGTGGTCAGCTGAGTCTGGAAGCACAGGATGTTTGGCTAAAGGCCTGCTCTTCACACCCATTCCGAACAAGCCACTGCTCGGCTCCACAACAGCCAGCAAGTTGAGGCCTCCAGGCAGGGCGCGTCTGTTCTGCCGGCTCAGAGAATCGCCTTCAAAGGTGGCCGCTGCAAGAATGTTGGTCTGGTCTCATACGGCTGGTCCCCTCGAGCTCCTTGAGTGTCGAAGGCCGTGTCTTCTCCTCCTGATGCCCCAGAAGACCCAGATGAACCGGCTCAGTGACCAACATCTGCACTGACTCGGGAAGCTGCCTTCCTTTACCCTCCCAGGCAGTCAGGGGCGAAAGGCCAGGCCGGGTCAGACCAGCCTTCAGCAGGGTGGAAGAAGCCAATCTTGAGGGTCCACGAAGGTCACCTCCATCTGGTGACATCAGATGAGCACTAAGACCCTGATGCTCCGTGAAATGCTGCCAGTCAGCTCCAGGCTGGGACCCGTGGGGACGGGGCTGCTGGAGTAACAGGTGCTTTAGAATAATTATAGTCTACACTAGGGACATACTTATCCTTGTGAAATTATTCATCGTATATTTGATTTTCAAATTTGACTGGGCACCCTGTACATAGCGGAAAGGTCCACGTTTGCGGGCGGGCCCCCATCACCACAGCCTGACCGGACTAGGTCACCAGGACCCGCCTGTCTGTGCTGGGTCAGATCCTCTCTGATTCAGCCCCACAGCGTCTCTCAAGGCACGTTTTTAATGACTTCCTTTGCCTCCCAATTAGCCAAGGCTAAATGCTGAAGCCATTAGTCCTTCCCGTGTGCTCTGTCCCCCCGGGGTGCTGTGAGGGGTGCAGTGAGCGCTGGCGGGTGAACAGATGCTGATCCGTCTCTCGGCCCCAGCTCCTTCCCTCGCCTGTTCCGCCTGCTGGGCCGCACTGAGCCTCTTTGTCCACCACCGCTCCCAGCTCCGACTCAGTCTTGAACTCAGCTTGTCCTTGACCTTCCCGGGACAAGCTCACCTTTCTGGGCATGCGGACTCTGCTAGCTGCTCCCCAGCACTGTGCTGTTGTCATTCCTCCCAACACCGGGACAAGGTGACAGCTCCTGGTGCCACACCCTTCTTATACCTAGTAGCGGAGAGGCCGGAATGCAGCTCACTCACCATCTCCCCCGTCATCATCTGCATGTGGAACGTCCCAGCTTCCCACCCCGTCATGATTGCCAGCTTAGCTGTCCGACCGCCCCACCCATGTGCTCCACGAGGAGGGACAGGGTCCCATTCCCTGCGGAATCCCCAGTGCCTGTCACAGTGTTGTGGTAAGAAGAATACCAACCCCCAGGAACTCTTGAGCACACAAACTGAGTGTTGCCTGTGCCGGGCACTTTCTAGAAGTTTCACACGTTTAACGCAACCCCAACAACCATTCCATGAGCTGTAAATACTCCTGCCGTGCCCATTTTACAGATGAAGAAACTGAGACTGGAGATGGCAGGTTAGCATCTCAGCCTAACCTCTAGGCAAACCCAGAGATCCAGTGACCCTCACCGCCTCTCCACCAAGCGTTCAATAAATACTTGCTGGTGTGGTTGAGCGAATGAAGTAGCTTTTCTAGTAACTGAGCCAGACCCTAAGAACAAGCCTGGGAAATCGAGAGGGTCCTTCTAGAAGTAAGTAAACTGAGGCACGAAGGGCCCCACTCCCAGCTTGCTTGACCCTGGAGTCAGAATGCCCTCCGCACCTCCAAGACCAGGACCCGCACCGTCCTTTCCCCCAAGTATTCTGAGAGCCAGACCGTCCAGCGCTTGATCCTGGGGGGAAACTGTACTTCAGGCCATCGTGACACAGCTTAGACCCCCGAGAGCCTGCAGAGG
The DNA here is from genome assembly GCA_004363575.1 of Solenodon paradoxus. Taxonomy (NCBI): domain Eukaryota; kingdom Metazoa; phylum Chordata; class Mammalia; order Eulipotyphla; family Solenodontidae; genus Solenodon; species Solenodon paradoxus. The sequence continues at coordinate 3,288 of RJWH01008146.1, forward strand.
TCCACATGCCCTCCATCACAAAGTGTCTGGTATTCATTGTCACATTATCAGTGAGGTTCAAGACCGTGTAAGTGATTGTCCCAAGGCCTGGTGGCTTCCTGGGGACAGATTCCTGTGCTAACCACAGGCCCCTGCCCCAGCCCCGACTCTGCCACACGTGGGCCCGGGGCTTCCATCCACACACAGGGGATGTGACAAACTTCTGTATCACATTTGTGACGAAGCTTTCCAGGGGGAGGTGAGGCTGCCCTTAGTTTGTGTTCATGCGGTTAAAGAAACTTTTCTGGGGACAGGCAGTGACACCATTGTCCTCTCTGTTCCCAGAGACTGTCATTAGGAAGCTGTGTTTTGGGTTTTGGTTTTTAGAGAGTGATAGGGGGACAGCACAGTTTAAAATCTCTAGGAAGCATGCAGATGTATGAGTAGAAAACTAACAGGCAAAGCCTGAGTTTTCTAAAAGCGAAGATCCCCAAAGAGCAAGGACCCCACCTTAGGAACTTGAACCTGGACTGACCATGAAGGAAGAAGCCCCCACCCTTCATGTATAATCAAGAATCCCTCTGGCCTGAGTGAGAGGCCAGCAGCACAGTGTACACACATGTGCACTCCATGGATGGAACTTTCTCTGCCCGCAGGGAGCTTGCACTCGCTGTGTCTGCTTTTAATAAACTTGCTGTGTGATCCTCACCAAACAGCTCTCCCCACGAATTCTTTCTGGATGCACCAGCATCTCATCCGTGTGTCTGGCTCACCCTCACCCACATCAGAGAGGACAAAAGAAAGGAAGGAGGAAGTGAGGGAGAAGCATTTTTATTTATTCATTTGTCTTTTGTGACCCCGGTCCTTGGTCTTTACAAGGCCCACATCTCTGCCCACAGGGGTGCAGCCAGGAAGCTGCGGTTTTCACCAGTGTGTCTAACAAAACCAACCTCCACTGACTGCACACTTCCCAGGACAAGGACTGGAGCTGATGACATCAAAGTTCATTCATTGCTTTTTTTTCTTTTCCTTGCGTTTTTCATTAGCAGATACGCAGTGAGCTCCTCCCTGGGTGCGGGCACAGGGGTAGCAGGGCCGTGGTGGCTCACAGACTCCAGATGGAGACTCAAGACCGGAGAGTAAGACTCTGGGCAGCGACACAGGGACCCGTGGGAGCCCATGGGGGGCACCCCATCCCTCGGGGCATTGGGGGGGCGGGGCAGGATAAGACCTAACACAGGCAGGAGGGGTGGACAGAAATCAGTAGAAGAGGGGCCAGGGCAGGGGAAAGGGCAGATGAACTCTGTTACAAGCTGGAGGTCCAGGAGGGAAGCTCCTTCTGGGCACTGGGAGTCCCTGGGGCACCCCTGGAGGGAGGCTGACTGGGCAGCAGGAAGGCTTGGGCCCGAGGGCACCAGGAACTGCTCCTGGCAGATCAGCCCCCACCCATCTCCAGCCCGTAGCAGCTGGGTGGGACCTGGGCTGGATGGCAGCTGAGATGTGCCCCGGGCTGAAGCGTGGGGAGCAGAGCTGGGCCCTCAGCCCCTCCTGGGACCACTGCCCTAGGAGAGCTGGGTTACCCTTCCATGGGACCTTCTCCGAGAGGCCCGTGTGTGGTGACAGCTGACTCCGGGCTCACTCACTGAGGTTTTAAAGCTGGTTCCAGCAGTGTGGTGGTTTTGTACCGGTTTCAGTCAATCAGTAATTCAGTGTGGCTGAACCATCCTAGTCGTTCTCAGGTCATGAGATGCCCTTCGGCAGCAGCCATCAGGAAAGGGGAAATTGAGGTTTGCGACTTACAAGACCTGGAAATTATACAGCACTTCTGGGTCCACACAGTGAGCTCACAGGGACAGGGTGAGGGGAGAGAGAGACAGAGAGAGATAGAGAGACAAAGACAGAGAAGACAGAGACAGAGAGAACCAGCACACATAGGCCAGGAAGGGTCTTGCTTTCATTGAGGCAGAGGGTCAGGGCCTAGGATCTCGCGGACTCTTATTGGCAAGTCTTAAACGTAAGTGTGGGAATGTGAAGCGTGAGAAGAGAGAAAGAAAGAAAAAGAAGTTGCCGACCAGCGACCCGGAGGACCAGCACCTAAGCCAAGGGCCTGCGAGGCACAGGAGCCCTGTGGAAGCAGCGGCTCTGCCCGGCCGCGGGGTGCGGGGGTGGCTGGCATCTCCCAGCGACAGCGCCTCAGCCGGGCAGGCACCCGCACCCCGCAGAGCCACCGGGGGTCACGCCAACAGCCTGCAGCTCAGCCGTGGGGGACAGCGTGCTGTCCGAGCAGATGCCCAGCCGCGTCTGAGTCACACAGCAGAGTCGCCTCGCGCCGTGAGCCCCTGACCCGCCTGCCTGCCCTGGAAGGCGGAGAGCCCACCTCGCTTGGGGCTTCGTGGCTGGGGGCGTTGGTTACACAGGCTGGATAAGAATCAAAGGTGGATCAGAAAGCATTTGGGTTTGGAGCAAGCAGCTGCAAATGGGCTCATTCCCATTGGGGTTTGGTTCCAATCTCTGCTCCACAGGCTGAAATCTCTGCCTGGACACTGGTCACATGGTGAGTACGTGCTGGGATGGAGGGCGGACTGGGGGCTGCACCGTCTCTAGGGGCAGCCTACACCCTGCATCCCCACCGCTGCGCCCCACGAACAGAGAAGGCCAGCGACGGGTGTTCTCGCCAGCCTCCCGCCGCCCTGCTCTCTGCCTCAGGCACCAGGGATCCTCCCAGCCTCCTCAGTCCGGGTGGGATGCGCCCGCTCCTGGCCAACGAGCAGGTCTCTCAGGGACCGTGAGAAAGTGGGCTTCTCCACTCACAGGGCGCTGCTTACAGAGAGTCTGTTGTCCATGACCTGACCTCCTCCCGAGGATGTGGGGTGACGGTGCATCCTGGGACTGTGGCAGCATCTCATGACTGAGGTGACACAGCAGAGGGCAAAGGTCAGCCAGAAAGGCGCCTGGGACAAGGCTTGGGTTCCTGGTGACATGGGGCATGAGGTCGCGCTCTCCTGCTCCAGACGTTCTGTGAAGCAAGTGGAGCAGCCTCATCCCTTCAGCTGCTCATATCAAGGGTCTTGTTGCACCCCCAACACACCTCAGCAAATAAGCTCTGCCCCTTTTCCAGTGCCATCAATTCTTAGGTGACGAGGTCCCCACCCCCATCCCATGGACTCATGAACAAGAGGCAGCTGTCTCTGCAGACTGGATGCCGTGTCCACCTCAGAGAGGACTGGAATCTAAGGGATGACGCTGAAGCTGCGTTTCCTTAGTCTGAGGTCTCGCCGCTGCCCCTGCAGGTCAAGGGCATTCAAGGTCAGTGTTAACAACTCCTCAGCCTATATCTGAGGCTGATGGGATGCCAACTGCTCCTGCTTTTCACATCTCCTACCCAAGCTCTGTGAGCGCCCCACAGCCATCTGTGAAGGGAGCTTTGCAGGCGAATTATTATAGACTCGCGCCGTGTCGGCGGGAGGCAGCCGGTGCCAGGCCCAGATTGCTGGGGCCTCCTACGGACGAGGCCCTGCTCCCCCATCTGATCATACCTCCATCACTCTCCTTTCTGCACCAACAGACAGAACCCAGAGCCCGGCACATGATATGCCAGTGTTTTCTCTGGTTCTCATTATTCCGTCTCCTCGCAGATACTGATCTTAAATCCATAGACGGTAAGAGTGGAAGGGACAGCAGGGCAGCACCCACTCATCTCCCAGGTGGGAAGACTGGGGCCCAGAGAGGAGCGTCCTGGGCTCAGGCTCCTGCTGTGACTTAGCCACAAAGCCAAACGAAGCCCCAGCTCTCCCTGGGAAGAGCAAACTCAACCTCTTAAACCTACGCCAGACTGACATCCTGACATGAAAGTATAAGATGAAGCAGAAGGCTATTCCGTCTTGGTTTTGAAATGAGGTGACGAAGCACTTGTGTTCCAGTGACGTGGGGAGAAACCCTGCTCAGACAGGGCTGATGACTTCACAGGGTGTATGGCTCACATAGCGGGAACAGTGAAGAAATCTCCGGTTCCCCATCTCCCAGTGTCGCCGTGCTCCAGGCTGGCTGGTGGACAGGTGTCCCCACCAGGTGACAGGACAGCCCTCAGCCTCTCCAGCTCTCATCACCCACCTGCAAATCCCCGGAGGGAGGGAAGCGCCCCTGGGAGGCCCAGGGCTGACCCCTCTCTGATGGGCTAACTGTGGCCAGGGCACATGGTCCCCACCATGTGCTGGGCAGGAGTGGGTGGGGTCCTCCAAGAGCACCTGGCGCAGGAAGTGGGGTTCACAAAACATCGGATGCCCATCATCATCAAAATATGCCTGAGAATCCCTTTGTTTCCCCTATAAGCCCTAAAAAATAGCTCCTGCATGAGCATGAATGAATGAGTGGTGTTTCATAAACACTGTGGAACACTTCCGTCTGTGCGGGGCACTTCTGCTCTAAGTCCTCGAGGACGCTCCCACTTCTCTGCAGATGCCCCTACCCTCACCCCAAGTTCTCTGCAAGATATTGGAGACGAGTCCCAAGTCAGAAAGTCACCTGTGTGGTTCGTTGTGAGCCCAGCTCGCTGTGCAGTGCCCGACCCGCCGCCTGGGCGCACCGCACAGTGGTACCTGAATCCGCGGGTCCCAGCCCTCACCCTGCCCCTTCTAGTTGAGGGTCCTCCTTCCCCTCTCTGAGTCTCGGTATCCTTATCATCAGGTGAGCATAATCATAGCTTGGGGACAGTGTGATGGTTTCATGACTTCATGGAAGTCCCTGGCATGGTACCTGGGACACGTCACTGGTGACCACTATTAGCCATTCTGAGTCACCGAGAGCCACTCTCAACACATCAGCACGCTACACTCTAATTGGAGAAGCATTCACTTTGTAGGCTGCAGGGTACTGACTGCCCCCCTCACCCAGACTGTCCCTCTCACCCCGGGGACAGAGACACAGATACATCTTGATAATAAGGGGCCGGTAAAGTGTGAGAAAAGAGATCCAGGGCACAGTTCATATAGAATTTCAGCGACACTGACTTACTCCTTCCAATAACGCTGCTCCCTTTATACAGATGAGGAAAACTGAGGCTCAGGAGGTCTGTCATTGCCCAAACATACAGCTAGAAGGTGGCTCCACGACCAGTGCCCTTTCCACTATCTTTAATATGGGGACCTGGAACCCCGGAGCCAGCTCCCATGCACCGAGCAGACTCCTCCCCTGGAGAGAAGCACCCCCAAATCTCCCAGGAGAGAGGTGCATGAAACAGCAAAGAGATAGGTCTGAGCTGCCCCTCACAGCCCTGTTCTCCCCCAAGAAGACACTACCTGCTGTGGCCCCACACAAGCCACTCAGCCACTCTGAGCACCCCGCACCGAGTGGGGGTGACTCTGGTGCCCCCCATGGGCAGCTGCGAAGGGTTGACTAGATGCTGCATGTGGACGGCTGAGAACAGAGTTAGCTGTACAGCCAGACTTAATAATGTCGCCTGTGATTGTCTTTTTATCTTGCGCAGGCAGGCCTGCTTCTCGTCACCTGTCACCCAGAGCACTGCCAACACCGAAGAGCTTCTGTTCTCTCAATATTTACCTGTCTCCTTTAGTTGGAGCAGAGGAGCCAACCACCAAGGTTGGGAAGGGGCTGCAGGAGGGGGTCTGTTGTCAGGTCATTACCAAGTGCCTTCTTTCCATGCCAAAGAGGGGGATGAAAACACAAGTGATCCCAACTGCCGCCCTCCCAGAAGCTTCTCCTGGCTCCCTTTCTCCAGAGCGCTCTCACCAAATAGCACCGCTGGGAGGGGCCCTGAGTACAGGTTCCAGGCTGGCTCTGTGATGCCCGCAAGTGTCTCCTGGGCCCGGGGCCACCACGCTGATTCACTGGGGGTGACGTTACTTTGTCATTTTCGTGGACTGGAGGCCTGAAAAGAAAGTGATCCTTGACAGTCCCTTTGCAGGACTGTCTCCATACACGTGTTAAAGAGGCTCCAAGAAGACCCGCACCTGCGTGACAGCTTTATTCCTACTTGTCCAAACTAGGAAGCAACTAAAACGTCCTTGAGGAGGATAAGCCCCCGAGGATAAGTCAGCTGCTGCATCAGATGATGGACTATCATGTGGTGCTGAAAAGAAATGAGCTAGCAAGCCATGGAAAGACAGAGGGGAAACTGAAAGCGCATCATTAAATGAAAGAAGCTCATCTGAAAGACGACACGCACTTGCTTTCGCTTTCTGGACTCCTGGGAGAGACAGCACAGAAAAGATGAGTGTTTGCGAGGGGCCGCGGGCAGAGGGACGCACATCCACAGCGGGTATGTCGGGCAGTGGAAACGCGCTATGTGGCACCACAGTCGTGGATGCCTGTCGGTGCACGTTTGTAGGACCCGGAGGACATTCAACAGCAGGAGTGAGCCCTAAGTGACCTGTGGCCTCCAGGGGATATGAGGTGTCCAGCAAGATCATCGGTTACAACACACAGACCAGGACGGTGTGGACGCTGATCTTCGGGGAGGCTGCGCGTCTGTGGGAACAAGGGATAGACGGGCGTTCTCTCTACTTGCTGCTTGCTTTGCTGCTAATCTAAAACTTCTCTAGAAGACATGTTATAATAAACAGTCATGCCAAACTCAAGGAGACTGCATGAATACACAGCATGAGCTCTCTACCTACGACAGAGCGTCATTCAGCGTTAAAAAGGCAAACACACGGACATAATTAGACAGGTGAACTTGGAGAGCAGTAGGCTACTTGGAAAAGCCACACAAAGACAAAGACTATGCGATTCCCTTCATGATGGGGTCCTGGCCCTAGAGCGGTCAAGTTTGCAGACAGAAAGCAGAACGATGGTGGCCAGAGTCATTGAGGAGGAGACAGCGGGGAATTACGTGATCGGCGCGAAGGGTTAGGTTTGCGAGACGAAGAGTCCCCGAGGTGGCCGACAGTGCGCGCAGCGGGGTGACCGTTGCTGCGTCATGCACTGACAGTGGTTGAAATGGTCAATGTAATGTGGATTGTCACAAGTAAATTTTAATTAAGTTTACACTTAATTTTAATTAAAATTCATTTAACTTGAAATTTTTATTTTCTTTCGATTAAAATTCAGTTATATAGTGGCATTATTCGCACAGCCAAGAAGTGGAAATAACGCAGACGTTCATGAGCAGAGGAAAGCATGAACGAGACGTGAGGGACTCATCACGGGGCCATTCTTACTGAGCCACAGAGAGGAATGGAGCGTGGGCACAGACTCCAATGTGGCGGACTCTCAGACACATCGTGCTAATTGAAGGCCGACACAAAAAGCCATTTAAGAAGCCTCAGGAGTCAGTTCACGGAGACAGAAAGCGGCTTGGTGCTTCGCAGAGGCAATCGCATAGCGGGCGTGGTGGGCGTGGTGCCCTGGGAAGGGGCGTGACCTGCAAGGTGAGCTGGAAGTGCTGGGTCACGCTCTGTGGGGGCACTTCCGGTCACTGAGCTCGTCTACCTCCAGCTGCTAAAAAGGAAAAAAGAATGTGAGCTGGCCAAAACCATCCAAGGAAAGCTGAAGAACCTGGGTTGGGGAAAGGCAGGCACCCGGCAGCCCCAAGGACCTGGGCAGCAGAACAGGCTGGAGGTTCTCCACCGACTTCACCCAGCTGAGCCAGCTCCCGCCGTCTTGGTCCTTGAGCTCAAGACCCAGGCAAACCTTGGCCCCGTGCCCTCCTTAGCCAGGAGATCTTGGCGACAGGCTTTCCAAGTTACACAAGAGAGATAGGAAATTGATGTTTTATTACCAAAACAAGGGATATAGCAGCTGGGAAGCTTACAAATATACATATACAGATGTGGGGAAGGGAAGCTGGAAATGTGAGCTAAGTCAAGGATGGAGCTCCCCCTTCCTTCCCCCATCATTTCCCAGGAGAACCCATTTCTGGGGAAGTGAGTTCAACTGGATGACTCAACCCTCCCCCTCCATCAGGGAGGTGACATGTGATTCACAGTCATCTAGCCAGAGTGCCCTGCCTTCTGCCCTGCCACAGTGGGCAGGGCATTGACAGGTACACGACCTAAAGAGACCAAACCAATGTTGGCAGGATCTTTAAGAAAAGACCTCTCTTTGTACAGGCGTCATTAGCTCCCATCTGCTGCTGGGGGTGGGGTCAGATCCCTCTGAACCACAGGACTGAGAGCTGGAAGGGGAGGTTCCCCAAAAAGAAATGGAATGCTGTTTGCACAAGAGGGAATGTGGGCTAGGTTGGTCAAAACAACAGATGGTCATCACAGACGCGATCAGCAGGGGTTCTAGAAACTGAGCCCTCAGGCTACCAAACATCAGACAGCTGTTTTCCTGATGATTCCAAGTGGCCTAGGCCACTTACCACTCAGTTCCCAGCTTCTGGAAGGAGGGTCCAGGTCAGAAAAGTGAATCAAGGGCCCCCAAAGAAGCATGGAGTATTTGAATTAGATCCCCAGTTTGGCTGGATTGCAGTTACTTAAGCTGTGTTTGCAGCTCACAGGTCTCTTGCTGACACAGTGATCATTGAGTCAGGACGCTTCTCTAATGCCAGGCTTTGCTTTCCCCCAGCAGCCTCCCCGAGGCTTGGTTGTAAACAGAAGGCTGAATGTCGATGCTCCAGGAGCAGTAGAATTACAGTGGTGAGACAACCAGGCTGCCGGGCGGGGATGCAGTGCCCGTCTCTGCACTTCCATCATCTGTTCTTCCCTGTCGGCCTTGTTGCAAGTAACTTCATGTTCTCTATTATCTTGATATTTTATATTAAATTAGATCTCTAGTAATTCAAGAAGGACTCCTTCATGTCTGGCTTCTTTCAACCTTGTTTTTGAGATTTGCAATTTGTTCATTCTTATTATTTAATATCCCATTGTGGAAATAACCCCAAGTTATTTGTCCGTTCTACTGTTGATGGACAGCCATGACTTCTCGTTTGGGAACGTCCATGTCATTTGGTGTGCACCTGTGCACGATTCTGTGGAACGTGTGCTAGGAGAGAGATATGTGTGGGTTAACCTTCAGGTGGCACTGCCAACCAGGTTTCCAAGTGCTGGTGTGAATCTACGCTCCAAGAGTGGTGGATGAGAGTGCCAGCTGCCTCCCCTCCTCTCCAGCACTTGGGATTGTCCGCTCTGTTCATGTGACCATTCCAGTGGAACTGTATCTCATGACAGATTGAATTTGCACATCCCTGATGATCAGTGAGGCTGAGCACTGGTTTCGTGGATGAACTTGTGATGAGTGATGAACTTGTGATGACTTAGTTTAGAGGCTTGCCATTTTCAATTGGACATTTTTTGCCTTTCTCTTATGATCTGTAGCAATACTGTTGATCATTTTGTCAGTCTGATCCTTTTTCAGTAATTTGTGTTGTAAACATCTCTCTCGTTCTCTGACTTGTCTTCTTTTCTTACTGGGTTTTTGACGAACAAAATTCATAATACTAGTGTAATCCATTGCATAGGTCTCTCATGTATGGTCAATGCCCTCTGTGCCTATGAAAGACATCCCTCTTTACCCGGAAGTTATGAAGATCATCTCTTTTGTTATTATCCAGGAATTCTATTGTTTTACTTCCATGTTTAGCTTTTAAATCCACCTGGAATTGATTCTTTCCAGGCAGCAGTCAAGTTTCATTACTTTCCCTAGGGATTTCAGACTGACCCAGAAATATTATTAAAAACACAGTCCTCCCCCCACTACTCTGAAAGACCACCTTTGTCATAAATCATTAATTTATGGGTATAATTCTAGAACTTTCTATGATTTCCATTTGTATATTTATCCTTGTGTCAATATCATAATGTCTTAATTATTGTTTCTTGTCAATATATTTTAATAACTGTAATGTAAGCTCTCCAACCTCGTTCTTCTTTATTATTATCATGATTATTCCTGGATATTTGCATATTTCTGAGAAACTGAGTCAACTTATCAATTTATGCACACACACAAAAGAAATCTTTTGAGGTTAAGATTCTGAGGGATTACATTGTGCCTTCCTTAATGTAAGAATTGACTTCTTTTCACTATTGAACCTTCCAACTCACCAATATACTATATCTATTTATTTATGCCTAGTAATATTTCTCTCCTTAATGTTTTATGACAATCCACAGATTATTAAATATATTTAACTATATTAACTCAGGCATTTTATTCTTATACTGTTGTGAATATGTAGTGTTTTTTCAAGCTTTATTCTATACTTGTTTCCTGTTGCTATAGAGAAATACAATTGATTTTTGAATATTGACCTTGTGTCTAGAGACTTGATAGAATTCAAGTACTTATCACTAATTTATCATCAGAGTCTTCTAGAGGTTCTAATTACTAAATATGTCATCAGCTGGTCATTTTATTTCTTTATTTCCAATTCTTATCTATTTTATTTATCTTACTTTATTCCACAGGCTAGGACCTTAATACAATATTGTTTATAAATAATTATAATCATCTTTTCAACATTCCACTAACTTTTTTTGTGAATACATCCTATCAGACTGTGGAGATTTTCTTCTATTCCTAGTTGTTAAAAATTGCATATGAACGGATATTGGAATTTATCAAAAGTTTTTCTGCTTCTATTGAGCTAATCAAATTATTTTTATGCCTTTGTTCTGTTAATATTGGAAATTGCATTGATTTTTTAAATGTTCAAGCAAACTGGCACTTCTCAGATATATTCAACTGGTCATGACATATTACTTTTTAAAATGGTATTAGATTTGGTGTGCTAATATGGTTAGAATATTTGCACCTACACTCAAACAGATTAGCCTGCAATTTTCCCGTCTTGCCAAGTTCTTGTCAGGTTTTATTAAGGTTATAACAGCTTCATAAAGTGTGTTAGGAAGGATTCATTCCCATCTTTTGATTCTCTGGGAGAATTTTTAGGGTATTTGTATTATTTCTTTCTTAGATGTTTCAAAAGTTTGTTTCAAAAGTGAAAACCTCTGGACCTGAAGTTTTCTATATGAAGTGGTTTTAAGTTATAGATTCAGTTTCTCATTAAAGAAAGGATTCTCTACATTTTTACTCTTTTCTTATGTCCTCTTGGTTATGTTGTGTTCTTTTCAGGAATTTGTTGATTTTATCTAAATGTATTATCATCGAGTTGTTTAGAAGATCTTTTACCTTTTCCGTGGCCATTGGCCCGCACGAAGCCTGTTTTTCTTCCCGGTACTGGTCATTGTTCGCCTCGTCCAGTTTCACCACCAGTTTTGCTGATGGGCATTTGGATCATTTCCAGGTTAGAGGTATTCATGTCTTTTGATTGCAGATATATGCAATTCTGTGGTATGTGAACAGTGGCATTCATCTTTCAACCAGAGTTTGGTGCTGTGAGCCTTTCATTGGTATGTTTCAATTTCATTAATTTCTTTGTGACTGAGCTGTTCTTTTTTCCTAAACTTGTCTAAACAGATTCTGTAAGCTGCCTTCCATGCTTTCTTCTTTTCTAGTATATGAACATATCACCTTCTAAGCATAGCTCTTATACCTCTCGTGAGGTTCTTTTTCCATGTTTTCTATTAAGGCACAGTTTGTTTACAGTGATAACCGTACTTCAAGATATTGAAGAATCCTATCATCTCCCCAAACAACCGTATGTCCCTGTGTAGAAAATTCCTCCCTTGGTCACCCATTTTCAATAAACCCTGACCTGATTTCCATTCGTTCCCTTTTTGGCCTTTTCAAGAATGCTGTGTAGCCTTCTGGGTCTGCCTTCATTATATTCAATATAATGAATTTCAGATTCGCCCATGTTGTTGCTCAGATCTGTAGTCCTTCTTGATCCTGAGTAACACCCCATGGTGTGAGTGAACCCCAGCGCGTCAGTTCCATTGCTGAAGAACACTTGGGTGGCTTCTGTGAATTACACTTGGGTAGAGCAGGGTATGTGCTGAGTCCGTGTGTGACCATGTGTATCTAAAGACGGTCAAACTGTCTTCAAAAGCTGCACCAGTGAAGTGTGTTTCAGTCAGTCTACATCTTGCCCCAACTTGGCATAATCAGTCTGTCCAATTGTAGGCAACCAAGTGAGTGCTTAGCGGCATTTCATTGTTCTTTTATTTGTAATTCCTAATGAGTCAGGAGGTGGAATATCTTTTCTGTGCTTATTTGCCATCTGCACCTCTTCTTCAAGTGATCAAGTCCTTGGAATCTCATGTTCTTTATATCTTCTGTATCTGTCTTCTTAATATCTTCTACATCTGCTTTATCAGATAACTATGTACCAGTATTTTCTCCCAGTCTGTGATTTGTGTTTCATTCTCCTAATTGTGACTTTCGAAGAGTGGAAGTTCTTAATTTTGATGAATATCTGTTTATCGATTGGTTCTGTCGGCAGAAACTCTCTCCAGGCACTCGGCAAAGGCAATCCTAGAACTCACACTGCTCCCTTCTCTCCCCGAGCCCTATGACATGCGATCACACGTGTTCTTTCTCTCCCTCCCTTACTCTGTCGTTTCCGGCAGAGTCCCCTCCACCTCTCATCTTTTTGTAAAATTCATCATTCAGTTGAAAATATTTTCTAATCTCCATTGTGCTTTCTTCTTTGGCTCATCAGCAATTTAAAAGTGTGTTGCTTAGTTTCCAAACATCTGGGAGTTTTCTAGTTATTTCAGATTAATCTCCAGCTTAATTCTACTGTAATCAGAGTACATGTTCTACATGATTTCAGCCCTTTGAAATGTGTTAAGACTTGCCTTCTGGCCCAACAGATGGTCTTTTGTTAAATGTTTTACAAGTTCTTAAAAAGAATGTGCGTTGGAAAGTTCTTGGGTGCAAACCTCTAAATATGTCACTTAGGTCCATTTATGTATTAATCATTTTAAATCAACGATTCTAAATCCTTGCCTGTTTTTAATTTTTTTTTTTATCAGTGACTTATAGACACATATTAAAAATTCCTTAACAGAGTGTGAATTTATCTATTTCTCTTTTTGGTTTTATTGACACTGAGACTCTATTAACAGAAGCAGACACATTTGGAACTGCCATTTCCTTCTTGAGGGGATGCAGTAGAGATTATAGAAGTCTCTAGTAATGTTTTTACTTCCTCTGATATTAGTAAAACTTTTTTAGCTTTTTTAATGTCTCAGCTTTAGAAATTTCACTTGGTTTTCTTGTATAGTATTTTGCTCTCTGCCAAATGTCTTCATCTTTTCATTTAGTGTTTTGAGCAATTTAAATAACTGTTTTTTAAAAATCCCTGCAGACAATACAGAACCCGCCCTTGGACTCTTGCAATAGAACTGAGGTGACCCACAGGGAATGAGACGGGGTGGGAGGGGGGACAAGTGGTGGTGGAGACCATGGGACAGGGTGAGGACACTTGGTGACGTGGTGGAAGACAGGGTGTGTTGACATCTATCTGAGGAATGGGGAAACTGCACATATGGGGAACCTACACATATGAGCATATTTTAATGTGGAAGATCAAAGTTACTGCAATAAAAAATTGAAAACGAAAACAAAAACTCCCTATCAGAGAACACCGATGTGTAAATTTCTGCAGTTCCATTTCTGTTGGTTGCATTTACTCTTGGTTTGCGTTTTGATCTTTTCTTGTTGTATTCCTGACTATTTGGGGTCACAAGCTAGACACTGTGCTGAATATGTTAACTTCTGCATCATTTGTCCTCTGCTGGATTCCCCCCATAAAAGGGAAACGGGAGACCTTGACTGGTGTGTGTTTTGTTCACTTGGGCAGAACTCCAAGTACCCAGGAACAGGGTCCTGAGCAGGACATAAACAGCCAGAGGAAAGGCCAGTCCATGGGGACATCCTTGAACTGGTCATTACCATGGGTGCCTGGTGATTGAGCCAGCCAAGACCATCTTTAAAAAAAAGTATCTCAAAATGTTCTCCCCCAACAAATGGAAGAAAAAGCACTTATTCCCTAAACTCACATCCCCGACTTGTCAAGTGTCGCTCTGTGAGTGGTTAACAATTTTTTTTTTACTTTCAGGATGAACACGCATGGATGAAAGGCAGGGTCCTGCCAGTGGAGGCACCAGGGACCCAGCACAGGAGGTTAGAGATGTGCAGAGTGGGAGCAGCTGCTGTTGGGGGCTCCACACAGAACTGGTTGGGCAGTGGTGGCTGGAATAAAATCCGGAGCAGTGGAATGGAAGGAGGCAAAAAAATGCTCCAATCTCTTCCAAAGACTTACTTTGGCTTCCGGCAGACAGCTAGTTTAGGAGAAGACTGAGTCAGGACTGAGATGGCTCAGAGCCCAGCTGAGTCTCTCTGAGAGATGGTCTGTCCTCTGTCCGAGTTCTCCCTTCCTCTAGGGAGTAACTCCTCCACCTCAGATCCTGGGGTGTTTATCGGGGCCCCTCTTCCCCACCAGCCCCTGGATGCCTATGTGTGTCACCCTAACCGTGTCATCTGCCAAACATACAGCCCACGTATCAACCTGCTTCCAAATCAGCAAAGGCTCAAAGGGAAACGTGTTTGAAGTATCAGATGCAACCCAGGAGCTTCTCTTCTTTCTGGAATCTTGACCCCTCAACTCCTGGCTGCCTTAGCAGCACCCCAATACCCTGCATGGATTTCTGTTGTTTAGTTTTCTTAGTTGGCCTCGGCAGGAAGCTTGGTCCAAAAACTAAACTGTCATTGCCAGAGGCAGAGCTTCCCCAGCTGCCTAGGAGATTTTATGGAGATGAATATGGACGTGATAGGTTAAAAAAGAAAAAAAACCTAAAAATATAATGTCAAAAATCAGGTTTGCACTCTGTACCCACTGAGGAATGGTCGCCTGTGTCATCTCCTCTCTGCAGTCCCACAGCTGACCCAGCCCCTGGCACTTAGCATGTACTTCACCTGCTGTCTGTGTCTGTGGAGGGTGCCGATGGGAGTTGAGAGGAGCATTCTCTCTGCCGTCTAAAACTCTGTCCCTCTGGGGGCATTCAGTGTGTGGGTTCACAGACTCTATCAGGGCTAAGAACCCCCTGAAAGACTGAAATTTTGACCCCACTCTGGAAATGCCAATTTATCTCAAATGCCAGTGTCCATTGAGAAAATCTACCCAAAGGGCCAATGTCTCCAGCTCTGATATTTGCCCAGAACCCGGAATCCCTGGTCAAGGAGGATCTAGGCTAGGGACCCCCTTGGAGGAGTTCTCAGCTGGCTAAAAGAGCGGGGGCTCAAGGTGGTTTCTGCTGAGACGGTGTTCCCCAAAATGTGGGAGCCCAGATGACTTTGTCCCCCTAATACCACTTGAAATACCACTTGAAATGAGTGAGCCACTCATTTTCTAACCTCCGATTAAGTCAGGGAGAAAAGCTCAGGGCAGGCTGCAGGGCTCCTAATGGTCCTCTAACACCTGTCAGTCTCCTTGTCAGTGAAGAGGGGGCCGGTCTCCCTCGCCTGCAACATCCTCACCTACCACAGCGGACGCTGTCTCTCCATCGTATTTCTATGTTCCAGTAGCACCTGCTTCTAGAACATGATCTTGGCTTTCCATTTACAGTTTTGACATGTTTCCTTTTAAATAAACACATGTGCACTTATGTAAACAAAAGTATTGGTGAGGAGTAGCCTGCATCATGCATAAATGTGGCAAACCTCCGGAAGACCGTGGGTGAATAAAGGAAATTTGAGAAGCGGTGCCCTGAAGACGTTCCCCTTCTTTGGGAACAGACAGGAATGATGAGAAAAGAAGATGTGACCTGGGAATCCAGGCACCAAAGGGCGTCCCTCTAGTTCTGTCGCCTAGCCAGGGAGGACGGAAGATGAGTCAGGACTGGGGGTCTCACCGCCTGCAGTGCCTCCACGGGACAGGTGTCCCCTGGGGTGAGGGGGCCGTTTACCAGTGACTCTCACTTCAAACAAAAACACTCCTTGGAGGAATAGTGTGTCCTCATGAGCCCCTCAGAGGCTGCCCCCCGAGACCTGACAGAGACAAGTGTGGGTGTCAGAGCGGGAGGTGAGGGAGTGAGAACTGTGGGTGCCAAGAATTTGAGAGATGTGGAACGAATTTTTTAGATGGATTCAGGCACATTTTTCATAAATATTCACAAAACATTTTCTACGGGCCCTTGATAAAGGGATCTAAGACTCAGCCAACAACTGGGCAAAGCCAACCACTTCTGAAACCTCCCCAAATGCCTGACATAGATGTCATGATGGGCTGAGGACAAATTCACTGCCAAACGTCAGGGCTGCACAGGTCACGGCTGGGAGGTGACAGGACACAGCTGCCCTGCAGTCATACCAGCCAGAGGTGAGTGGTTCTCAATCCCCCCTGGCTCCCTCCCCCGAGTTTCATTTCCCATCATGCAGCTTTCACAAATGAGTGATTGGAAGCAATATTAATCGGGGAAATTTCTCTACATGGAGCCACCAGACCTATGGGACATTTTTCTTCTCTAATTTCCATCATGTGCTTCCTGCAGAAGCAAATGAGAATGAGGAGCAGGCAGAGCGCTGCTGGGGAGCAGGGAGGAGGGAGAGGGCAGAGCAAAGGTCAGGTGGTTGGCAAATGGGTTCTGTCTGGATAGCAGTGTGGTCTGGTTTGGTTTTTTTTAATTTTGAAATACATGAAAATTCAGAAATTTAACATAAAAAATCCAGCTGTCTGGCTGCTCCTGAAAAAGATGCAGCCACACTGGGGGTTGGGGTGAAGGGACAAGACAGCTGCAGCCAGGTGGAGGGAAACACAGCCCCTGTCCCTCCCAGCCCACCTCACACATCACCCTGATCAGGTGACCAGCTCCGCCCAGGTTTGTCCCAGCTGGTTCTGGTGCTAAAACAGAAAGGTCTAGGAACCTCCGCGTCCAGAAGAACCGAGATGGCTGGCCCTCACAGGTCCCTGCCTGACCCCACTGTCTGCAGACCCTGCACATGAGTCCGCACCCACACATTCGACCCACCTGCGATACGAAACAGAGAAACACCAGGAGTCAGACGTACGTACGGTGGCTGCATCTGTTCTGAATGTGCACAGACTTACTTTATGATAACTATTATTTATCCCCTGAACGATCTACTCTAACAACCATGGACGCAGCATCCGTGGTCTCCTCGGCTTTATAAGTCCTCTAGAGGCAATTCAAAGTGTAGGGGAGGATTGCAGAGGTTTTAGGCAAATGCTGCCGCATTTTACATAAGGACTTGCACACGCTCAGACTGATGTGGGGAAGGAGGGTGGCTCCTGGCGTCAGTGCTCCTCGGAGACAGAGGGCGACTGCACTCACATAGGACAGGTACATGCTGAGCATTGTTCCAAACATTTTAACTGGATCAACTCACTCCTCACAGCAGCCGTTGGAGGCAGATAGAGAACGATCCTCATTCTACAGGGGAGAGACTGAGGCACAGAAGCGAGGCCATCCCCAGCCTGGAGGGCTCTAGGATGAATGGAGAATTCACTCTCGTTCCCTCTATGCGGTCTCCAATTCAGGTGAGCTGCGGCCCTGGTGTGAGGCTGATGCCAGAGCAGGAGGTACATGGCTGTCTTCTTACCTGCCTGTCACTGTGGCTCTTTCTGGGACTTGCTCTTCCTTGCCTACCCAACAGCTAGACCCACCCCTACTCGTTTAAATTACAGACACTTCATGTTGTACAGAGCCCAACAGGGGAAGTGATGCTCTCCCCCAGCCAAGAGATTGAACCCGGATGGTTCCCAGTATCGTCATTTCACTCCCCTTTGCTTGGCTTAGGTCAAGGTGGGGAGCCCAGTTCTGAAGAGTGAGATGCAAGAAGAGATATGGCGAGCCTTTTTGTTCCTTGATTCTTGCTCCCTGATAAACATAGCAACAGGAAGGAGGCCTCCTCCTACTTCTTCCCTTAATGAGATTGGGTGAAGATGAGATGCTCAGAGCTGTGGCAGCCATTTTGTGACCAAGAGGCAAGCCAAAAGAAGGACGATTAGCAGATTCAAGATGGTGACGCAGAAGAGTCTAAGAGCCTTGGTCCGTGATGACACAGTCAAGTCACCAAACTTCTGTAATAATCCCATCCAGATTCCCTCGTACTGCCTAGGACACTTAATTCATCATACTGCTACTTGCACCTGAATGTATCCTAGCTGATGTACCACAGAGCTCTCAGAACACTGCTGCTTTTCCCTTAAAGTCTAGAGCAGCTCCCCCTCCCCCATTTTCTTTCTCTCTGGGCCCCACCCTGAACTTATAGGGACTCCCAAGGTTAAAGAACGTCTCCTAAGCATGAGGAACCCCAGGTTCTGTCTCACTATTCAGCCACATTGAAAAAGGAGGAGGAGAACAAGAGATCTCAATTGGCGGATAAGCCAAAAACTCACCATGTGGAAGAGTCACTTCTAGAGAAGAGGCAAGACTCCCTAATTCACTCAGTAAGTGATGTGTTGGGTTGTGTTCCTAGAACTCCCCCTGTTGAGAGAGCTGCTTTGTTCCTCCTCACAGTATTTTCAGGTCCTGCTTTGGCATTTCGCCTTTCTGTGTCTCAGTGGCGTCCCTGTCTGTCAAGCGGAGATGACCATCATCCTACCTTATAAGGCGGTGATGATTGACTAGAATGACTGTAATCGATCAGGGGCCTGGGTACCTCAACGTGCTCCACAAGCATTGGTGATGCTTTGTTATGAGGACGGGAAGGGAGAAAATGAGGGGGACCCGCGTGCGCCAGTGCTCCTGGTTTGCAGGTGACGTGTCATTCAAACAGAAAATAAACAGCTGACTTTGAAGTGAAGCCAGATCTGTCCATACACTGTTCCAGGGAGTAGAACGTTGGTTTGAGGTAGGTATTAAAGACCAGGAAACACCGTTATTCATACCTGGGACCATGATGATCCAAAGAGGTAAGGAGGTTGTCCGTATGGCAGGCTAAGCGTTTTGTGTGAGACCTTTGATTAAAGACAATTAGCACTGGTGAGAGACTAGCTGCTCTCGGGGTATCCAGAAAGTTATCCCGAAATGGCAAATGGAATTAAATATTTGCTTGGTGCCTGCCGGATGGTCTGCGAAGCCATGGGACCCCAGGACTTGCTACAGAGATGATGACCACGACCAGAACAGGGTCGTGGGCCCCGGCTGGGAGCAGCACAAAATCCACTATCTTAACGATTCTCTAATGGCTTCAATTAACTGTGGGCTAAACCAGGCAGTTAGTCGGATAAGCATAGATCTCTTTGTGGCTTTAATTAAATTTCCTCCAGTATAAATGCTGCTTTGAGATGTTCAGCAGGAAAACACAAGACCCAGGAAACACAATGTGTGTGCTGTCCAGCGAGAGCTTGGGAGGACTCTCACGGTCCCCAGGGGCCTGTTGAGGGCTCTTCTGTGGATGGGAGTTGTTCATCATCATTATTAGCAATGTCCTCATAATGCCACGTGTCCACTTCACTGTCCCATGGCCATCCCCGTGAGGTCAACACGCGACAGCTCCGGGGTCAGAGCTGGCCGATGCCAGCTCCCATAAATAAAGTCTGGGAACCAGCTGCCCTTGTTGGTTTGTATGTTGCCTCCGGCTGCTTTCCTGCAGAGTCGTTGACATGCAATGCAACACACTGCTTGTTTGCATGGGGCCAGTAAATCCTAAAATGCTCGTGGTCCTTTACAGAAAATGCTTGCCAACTCCAAAAGAGACAGTATGACGAGGGAGACTCACAGAGGGGCAGTGTCGCCTGCTCCAAAGTTTGGCCTTCACCCAGGAGGTGACAGGGAGATGCTGGACAGTGTGGAGCACAGAGGAAGTGAGCCAGTGGCAGATCAGTGCCCGGCTCCCTCACCCCTCTGCGGTTTGGTTCCAAGGCCCGCATCCCACATTGGCTCCCAGGGTGCCCAGCAGGACTGAGCTCTGGCTGTGCCCATGGTAACTGCCCTGACAGTGGACACTTTTGTCCTCTTTCCCCTTTCCCACAGCCCACAGCATTAACTGGGATGACATGCGCAAACCCTTATGACTTCTGGGGGAAACCACAACAAGACAGCAGGATCTTGCCTGAAGAACCCGAGGGCTGCAGTTTGCAAAGTGGGTGGGACAGGCCCCCGGGAGACCTGGCTACTGTTGTCGTCGTGACTGGTACCTTCTTCTGCCCAGTACTCAAGCCCTCTCCTCATGCCATGCTTCCCCCATATGCAAACAAGCCGGACCAGCCACCCTTCTGAGAGGCTCATGATTTGTGCCCTCCACTGCAGCTCCCTGGGCCTGGCCACCATCTCTCACCCGAGTCCTCCCCTTCACCTCCTGCCTGGTCTCCCTGACCCCGACCATGTTTTCAATACACAGCCAGACTGATCCCGTTCCTCCCCTGCTCAAATCATCTAGAAGCTTCCACCTCACTCAACATAAAACCCAATGACTTTCCTATGTCCCACAGGAACCTAAGTGACCTGCCCTCCTCATCACTCTGACTCTTGCCACCTCTTACTCACTGTTGACTGTTCCCCACACACACCAGGCTCACTCACACCTCAGGGCCTTTGCACATGCTTCCACTCCCTGGAACACTCTTCCTCCAAATCCATGCCATTTGCTGTCTCAATGCCTTCAGTTCTGCTCAAAGACCAGAGCAGAGATCAGTCGTGAGTCCATGAGACCCTCCCTGGACATCCTCTCAACCCGCCTTCCTTGCCTCAGTTTGTCTCTATCGCACTGACTTTCACCTGACATTCCTGTGGTCTGACCTATGTATTTGCTTGGTGCACATCCCCACTCATCCCACCCCTAGAATATGAGCTCTTTGAGAGCAAGAAATGGAGTCTGTTCAGCTCACTGTGGTGTCTGCAGAACCCTGTGTAGTCATTGGGTATGAAAAGTACTCAATGAACAGTTATGGGAAGGAAGGAAGGAAGGAAGGAAGGGAAAGGGAATGAGATGGGGAGAGCTGGGAGGAGGATGGGAGGAGACAGGGAAACGGAAGGAGAAAGGAGGGGGAAGGAAGAGGATGATTGGTCTTAATCAGCTGCCTCCACTTCCTACTCCTGTGCCCACCCCCTTCAAGGCCCGCAACTTCTCACCATCTCCAAGACAGGCAGAAAGCAGAAAAACATCAGGGAGCAGCCCAGCCTGGGTTCCCGGCTCTCACCAGTGCATCCAGGTTACCAAGTAGAGACGGCACAGCTCGGGAGTGAACGCGACTTGTGTTCAGATTCCAGCTTCTGCATTTGCCTGCTGAGTGGCCTGAGGTACGTTGCTAACCTTCTCTGTGCTGAAGAGGTGGGCGGCCAACTTTGGAGGCACTGGGGGCACGTGAGAAGAATCAGGTAACGCAGATTCCTCGTTTGATGTGTCCCAGTTTGAAAGGCTATGGAGAGAAAGACCATTCACAAAGACAGGGCTGCTGACCTTCCCTCTGCAGTCTCTGGCCAGAACACGCAGGTTCAAGAGTAGAAGCTATGAGCTCATTTTTGCCCTGGGATTTATTAAGTTCCGTGCCACCTGCATCAGTTTCAGTAGCAAAGGGGGCTATCTTTATTATGCTTTGATTCCAGCAAATTGTGAATTTCTTCAGCAATGTCCACCGAAATGAGCAGCAGGGAGTTGTACTCATTCAGGAGAGACCCATTTTGCTCGCGTGACCGCAAACTGTATTTGAACTTGGGCAAATTGAATTCTCTGCTCCAGCTCAATATTTCTAGCAAAGGTTTGGAAAAACAAAATTAGATTTTCAGTGATGGGAATGCATTTTAACACACGCTGCAGCTGGGCAGCTCAACTTATTGTATCTGAGATACTCTATCCGGACTGAGTTGAACAGTGCAGTTGGAAATTCATGGCTTATATGAACCTAAGAAAGGAAACAGGCCCCTTAGCATGAAGCCGGCGGGGAGAGGATTTTAGCCAAGTCTCTGAAGCACTTTATTCCCGGGATACTCTGAGTTAGGGGGAATAATGACCCAGCTCTCAGGAATATAGACTTTTTGATCTAGGAGAGACTCTACACATCACTCTGAGTATCTAGGACTCCCTGAAATGTGGGTCAGGGGAAGTTTTAAGAGTTCAGGATCCCAGCAATAAGAAACATTGGATCCACCTGTGAAGGCTCCCATTTTTTCTTTTCTTTTTATTGAAAGGCTATTGCATTTTGACATTAACTTGTCTTAAGGTATATATAATAGCAATTTTACATTTACATATAGCACAGTAGGTTTACCAATATTCCCTCCCTTTTTTCCCCTCCCTTCATTTAGAGTTAATTCCCTTTATTCCGTTTCCCCCACTCCTCCCCTATCTCTTTAGAACCCTTTGATTTGCATTTTTGTCTTCCACCATAATTGTCTCTGTCTCTCTGTCTCTCTCTCTGTCATTTAATTTATGTCATTCGTTTTCTATCTCTGTCTCTATACACATCATATACATATCATACGATATCTTATCTCACTAAGCATAATTCTCTCCAAGTCCATCCATATCGTTGCAAATGACAGAGCTTCTCCTTTTTGATGGATGCATAGTATTCCATTGTGTATACAGACTATATCTTCTTTATCCTGGTCATGAACCTGGGTCCTTGGGATGTGTGTGGACTGTGCCAGCAAACTTAACAGCTAAACCACCAGGAGACACCAACATCCGTCTTTTAATATATATTGACAATGAATATATATTAATCACTAGTTATCGCTGCATGTAAAACAATTATAAAATGTAATTATACCACGAAACCGTGTATAATTAGCCAATATAATTTTTATTATAACTGATAAATTATAATTATCTGTTATATAGTTATTTGTTAACAATATGTCTGTTTGTAAACTGCATATGGATGCCACTTTTAAAATCTATTACTCACATTATAACACATGCAAAAACATTATGGAGTGTGCACCCTTGTGTCTGAGGAAGTGAAGGTGCAGACCATGTAAAGCCCAAGGATCTGGGTTCAAGATCTGGAGCTATGAGATAAAACAAAACAAAAAGCAAGGAATCAAAGTCCTAAGGCATGCTGCCCACACCTGCTCCATACCCTGCCTGTGACCCGCTTTGGCGGAAGCCTGGTCCCGTGGAGCAGATGTTCACACCTGCAAGGAGAGCACAGGGCCAGCCCTCAGGCCAGCTGTGACTGTGTTTCCCCTTGGGGAGGAAGCCCACGCTGGCTGGGGATGACCTCGAGAGAGGGGTGGGGCTGGCACTGAACCCCAGTAGGCAGATTTGGAGGCAGAAAGTTCCAAAGGAATGGTCCCTCAAAAGCAGCATGCCAGTAGGTTCTGAGCTGCACACTCCTGCTAACACCCCTGCTGAGGAAGAAGAGGGAGCGAGGGAGGAAGGGGACCAGGGTCAGAGAGCCAGTACCTCTGAGATGCCCTGTTCAAGGTCGCTTGTTCTGATAGGTCATTCTAATCCATCTGGGACCACAGCCTCCCCCTCCAATCATCTGAGGGTTTCCTTACTCCCCATCCTGTGTTGAAGAAGCTGGCTCCCTGCTGCCCTTGGGCGCAGCGCCCAGGAGTAGAGAAGGCCTGACAGTCTGGGCTGAGGTTGAGGGGCACAGCAGGGCTGTGGAGGGCTGAAGCCTCAAAGAGCCTTTCCACTCACAGAAACTGGGCACAACGGAATGGCTGGATGGGCATGTGGCGGAGGGTGAGTACAGGCATGGATGATGAACAAGTGACACTTATTCAGTCTAAACCCAGTTTTCAGAACAAACACCATCACCAGGCCAGGAGCTAGGTTTTGTTATTTCTAATTCGGACAGCCTCCTGTGGCAGAGATGATTTCGCCCCGAGCCCCAGGGCCAGTAGGGGTCAGAGCAGCCAATCCCCCACATCTCCTCACCCCTTTTGCTGGCAGTGTCAATCAGGGGACCCAGATGGGTCCAATGGCCTGGTGGCCCCCATCCTCTGGCCCTCAAATGCCATCTCCCACACCTGCCACCTGACCACCCAGGCTTGCTGGGATGTCTCCAGCGATGGGACTCACGCCTTTGCAGAGCTGGAAAATTCTCCTTAATTAGCAAATGCAGCTCACAACCACACTTCCAGGTCTGAGCAGAGTCCCACCCAGATGCAAGGTGACCTGGCACCCTGCCCTCAGCCACCGTCGTCCCTATGTCCTCACAGGGCTTACAACCCAGTCCTTGGCCTCTAAAGACACTGCGGAAACAATCCCTGTCACTTCTAACACACTTAGAAAGTTCAGGATTCAGCACTAATCCATCACACACAGATCACTATTTAAATATTTTTATAAATATATAGACATACACATTTAACATATGCACATATAGTCATATATACATTTTAATATATATGCAGACATCATCTGCATGTAGGCAGATGGTTTTGTTTTTTACAAAAATGAGATCATACTATGCATGTTATTTGTAACCTGATTTTTCACCCAACAATGTATCGAGAACATCTTTCCATAGCAACACGTTAAGCTGTGCACCAGTTTTATGACTGCCTAGAATTTCATCATATGGAAATACCAAAAGGCATTAACAAGTCACCTTTTATTGGACGTTACATTTTCTCCAAATAGAAACCCTCCAACACATGCCCTTGCATGTTTATCTTTATGCACATTTCCCACTATTTCTAAGGTTGCTGCCTATAGGGAAAATTCTTGGGGTCACAGGGACCCTAAGGCTTGATACAAATCCTGGGCTCCTACTAGCAGTGTGGGCGATCAGGGAGCCCACCCACAACCGCATGGGATAATATCTTTTTTTAATCTTGGCCAATCTTTTAGGCCAGGGAGAAAAATAATAAAACTGCATCTTGCTTTAATGTGCTTGTCTTTTATTACCAATGAGACTGAATTTCTTCCAACATCAGACAGCTCCGGTCTGTCTTAGGCAGCCTGACATTACTATGGTGTCCTTAAGGAACCAAAATACTCCAGGTGGGGTTCCAACCGGCACAGCTGGAAACGTCTCCCGAGAGGGTTTCTGCTGAAGAGGTTAACTGGTCTCACCAGGATCTAGAAGAATCTCAGTGTCTAGAGACAGCACAAGGCTGTCCAACCCATCCATCCCTGGGGGGATGAGGCATTTGGCACCTCTCTGGCCTGTACTCAGAACAAAGTCAGAACCTCGCCCTGTCCCCGCTGCTGCCTACACCCACACCAGGGCAGGGGGCGGGGGAGCGTGCTGCCTGGTGTTAACCTCTGCCTGGGGCCTGTGGGGAGGGGTCTTGAGGGGAAGGGGTCCTGTGAACAAACACACAGCCTTTTTCTTCCCTTCCTGCTGGTCACTTTAAAGCAGGAGCTGGATGAGCTTCAACTTAGCATCAATTCACTCACAATACCGCTTCACCTGTTGCATTGGACAAACCATAAAGTCTTCTCATGAAGTGCTCAGTGTTGGGGGCAAAGGACCAGGCCGCCCAGTGATGTGCAAATGGGGTATGAGTTGCAGAGACGCTGGTTTCACTGCCCGGCACCCCTGCCCCCTTCTCAGGGTGATAGCACCCTATTTCCTCTGCCCACCCCTGCTTCAGAATAGGCTGGGTTCCCGACATGCCTGGGACCAAGTACCCTCTGCCTGGTACACTATCAACCTTCTCAGAGCCTCAGTCTGTTCATCAGTAAAGTGGGGTAACAACATGCCTACTTCACAGTGTGACTCCGAAGATCATGTGCCAGCATGTTGGTAAACATAATTTTGGAATCTGCACCATGCTGGGCCAATCTTGTTTTATTTTACAACGACTGATTGAATAGCTGGATGCATTCCAGTATAGTCACTCCGAATGTAAGTCAGCAGTGGGGGAGCTTACAGAGAAGTGAATTATAGCTATTTGGTCCCGCTGTCCCCACAGGCCCATCCATGGCAGCAGACAGGGGCCCTGACACAGGTTCCCGATTACTCACACTTTCCAGCTTGACTGGAGACAAAGTGGTGGAACCAGGCCTGTGTGTGGAAAGGTCAAGTTCCTCTCAACTTACTCAGGGGCCGTGACCTGGTGGCCAAATCTCGTCCTGTGTGCAGTCATCGGCAAGTATCGTGAGCCCAATGTCAAACTGTGCGCCGAGGAAACCCTGCGGAGAGCAAGAAAGGACACCACTGCCAAGCCGACGGTCGTGCAGAAGAGGTCAGACACCTGCGCCACCCAGCAGCCGCGCTGCGCAGACAGCAGGAAGCGTGCAGAGCTCTCACCACAGCCATAGGGGGCAGAGCTGGTCACTGGCTGCTTCCCTGCCACCTGAGCTCCTGGGGGCACGTGCTTCCATGGAGGTGTCACCCGCTGTCCGAGGGGGCACTCTAACCGTGGGGTATGCTGCCCAGCATGGGGAAGAACAGAGAGAGAGAAGGGAGGAAGGGGGAGAGGGAGAAACCTCAGCCCTAAACAGATGCCTTCTCTCCCACAGGCTTGTTTTGAACAAATGCAGATTCCTGAGAACTGAGTAACTCAGGCTAGTCGAGCACACTGCAGAGACGACACCTGGGGGCTCTCTGGACACTTGGTCCCTGAGCCCCACCCCTAGAGTTTCAGCCAGACTCAGGCTTAAACGGGGGCATCGAGTGCTCCCACTCTGGACATGGAGTCTGAGGTTTGGTGCCAATGTGATGGGGTGATGGGGAGGGTCCTCTTCCTGACTGCAGACGGCCACCTTCTCAGAGTCCGCGAGAGAGAGAGAGAGAGAGAGAGAGAGAGAGAGAGAGAGAGAGAGAGAGAGAGAGAGAGAGGATCTCTGCTGTCTCCTCTTATAATCCCACCATAATCCCTCACCCTCATGATCCCCTCTAGCCCTCAAGACTTCCCAATGGCTCCACCTCCTAGGGCTTCAGTATATGAATTTTGGGGGAACACAATTCATTCACAGAATTCTGTCTCTGGCCCCCTAAAATGCATATCCTTCTTTCATTCACCCATCCCTCCCCAGCAGACCCGACTCTAAAGTCCCAAGTCTCACCTAGCGGATATCTAAGCCAAATAGGGGAGACTCAGAGGATTAATCTTGAAGCAAATTCCTCTCCAGCTGAGCCTGTGCAAGCAGACCAGCTGTGTTTCTAAAGGGTATGGTGGGGTAGGCATGGGATAGGCATCCTCATGGCAAAATGGAGAAAGAGCAAAGAAGAAGGGAGGCATGGGTCCCAAGCATGGAGTAGCAAGGCAAATTCCATGAGCTCGTAAGGCTCAAGAATAATCCTGAATCCTTGGGTCTGGGCTGGGAGCTGGGGTTTGCTGTTTTAATCTCAGTTCTCAAGGTCCTGGTACTTCAAAGCGTATCTTTGAACAGCAGCCTGGTCTTCTCCAGAAGGAGTTGCTGCTGCAGACTCAGATCCCATTTCAACCTACCGACTAGGAATCTGTCCTGAGACATGGTCTTTAGGGTCTCTTGCGTGTATTACTGTTTCAGAAACCCTGATCACGGTGATTCTCATTTACGGATTCCAAATACTACGTGGAGCTTCATAAATCACAGCTAACGAATGAGGTATTTCAAGTGCTTATTGTACAGCACAGTTACTCCATACTTAACTTTGTTGATAGGTTTTTGAAACTGACTTTAAATGCAATATCATAGCTTGAAACCAGCTTCTCATTTCTTTCAGCCAGGGCTTTCTTCTTTTCTTCCATGTTATAAGAAAATGATGTCAAGTGAAACAGCATTATTTGAGGACCTGCTAGAATTCTTGGATGAATTAAATTAATCCTACAAGGTAGGGGCTATCTTTAGTTCCATTTTGCAGATGAGAAATTGAAGCACAGAAAGGTGAAGTAACTGGCGAACGTCTCAAAGCTGGCATGTGCTGAAACTGGGATTCAAACCCAGTCGCCTGGCACCTGCTGCCCGCCACTCAGCTGGGGTCTCACCGGGAAGAGACAAGCACCATATCCGCTGGCTGCCCTCCTGGCCCTGGAACCTCAAACAGGGCACTTGGCACCTCTGCCGAAACGGCAGGGACTTTGCTGGCCCAGAATGTCAAGTGTCTAAATGCCACATGCCAGTCATAGCGATGCCCCAGGAACAAAGTGACAGTGCAGATTTGGGTATAATGGTGATATTTTTCAACTCAACCAATTTAGAAAAAAAATCTCCTGCATGCAAGAAGACATTCTGGGGGCTCGCACGAGTCCCACCATTAAATCAGTTATCATCTCAAATCTGCTCTGAGAATAATATTCTAGAAGGTTCTCGGACAGAACGGAGGGCAAAGCAGGTAAAGAGTGATTTGTGCTGGCCTCCCTCCCTCAGACAGGTTTGGACACTTTTATATGAGTGCCCTCTAGACTAAAACTATTTCATAAACCCAAGCTGTGTTCTCTGAACTAAAATGTCAACACATTAAAAAAACACATAAAACAGGACTGAATTGCTTCAGTGAGCCTCACTTCTACCTGCAAGTGTGTTTTTTTGTCTGCGTTATGGGCTTGGAATTGAAGTCTCTTATCCCAACATCACAGCAGCTGTGTTATTAGATGTGCGGGATCCCACATGAGTCAACCTTAGGCTTTCCTCTGCTTCCCCAAAGGCAGGGAGCCACAGGTTATCCAAAGGGGTGGGTGCCCCTCTGCCCAGGACAGCCCGGCTCATCAGAACTGGCTGTCCCTAAGACTCCCGAAGCTCAGCCTCGAGAATGCATGAAGTCTTTCGACTTCGATGTGGCTCATACATCAGAAGGCTTATTCAAGTGGATTAGAAGGGGAACATTATAGGAACAAACGTACGGTTTTCTTTGTTTTAGCAAAAGACACGAAGTGATTGACCCCACAGAGATGGACTGTGAAGGGCGTGAGGACTTCGAAAGCTTGAAGGACTTTTACCCCCAGTTCTGTGACACGGGAGGACAATAACTGGAGAAGTGTCACATGCACCTTGAGCAGAGCAGAATCAGGAGGCAGAGGAAGGGGTCCCCTTGCATCAGAAAGGATGATGCTTGTCCACAGCAGCAGCGGGCAAAGCTCTACTTCCCAGAGTACGAAAGTGGCTAGCAACCCTGGGCTACTGGTCAAGGCTGGAATTCTTTATCTATGGTGTTGACACAGGTATTCTGACAACAGCTGGACCCAGCCACCCAGAGACACTGTCACGAGACTACCCTTTGGGACAGAACTCTGAACCTCTGCCCGCGCTCTGGCACAATTTTCAATACAAGCCACCCACTAAAGCAACAAAAACTTGTACGGCAGGATCGGCTGAAGAAGTCTGTATACTCCCTATAATACAAGTTAGATTTTCAAAGAGCATCTTACAATGTGGGGAAATACTTGATATGATGCCAAGTTTCAAGAAAAAGGAGGGACTCAGCAGAAAATTGGTTTTCTGTGCTTATACTGATACATTTTTAAGAAAAAAAAGAAATAATTGGAAGAATAATCCCCAAAATGTTAAAGGTACTTGAAACTTTGAATGTTAAAATCACCATCTTTGAATGGTGGAAATGTGGATAGTTTTCATTCTCAGGAAAGGTACACCAGTCCAGCTGTCTGCATTTTCTAATTTCCATAATAGCATGTTTTTCTCTTAGGATCAGAAAAAAAGAAAAGCTATACTTTGAAAATGTTTCTGGCGTGGATTCCTAATAAGAGTTACCATTTTTTCAGCCCTTGGTATGTGATTTACAAGTTATTTAAGAAAATCACAAGAGGTGGCCGCTATTATTATTTGCATTTGCCTGTGGGGAAGCAACTTCCAGGGATCAGATGTCTTGCCTGAGGCTCAGTTACAGCCAAGGAACCGAGCTGGGCTCCCAAGCAGATGGTGGGGAACCACCGTCCCTGCTCCTGCGGTACAGAAGGTGGCGCCCCAGGTCCTGTCGCCAGAAATCACAGGCCATCCAGCTAATTTCAGATACACAGCCAATACATTCTTTTAGTAGCAGCGCGTCCCATACAATATTATTCGTTGAGCATCTGAATATCTAACTTAACTAGGCTTCTGTGTGTGTGTGCGTGTGTGTGTGTTCTTTGTGTATTCTGTGTGTGTGCATGTGTGTTCTGTGTGTGTGCGTGTGTGTTCTGTGTGTGTGTGTGGTGTGTGCGTGTGTTCTGTGTGTGTGAGTTCTCTGTGTGTGTTCTGTGTGTGTGCGTGTGTGTTCTGTGTGTGTGCATGTGTGTGTTCTCTTGTGTGTTCTGTGTGTGCGCGTGTGTGTGTTCTGTGTGTGGTGTGTGTTCTGTGTGCGTGTGTGTGTTCT
>RJWH01008147.1:0-33238 GCA_004363575.1 Solenodon paradoxus
AGGAAGGAGTCCTCTGCACCTTGTTCTTGGACTATGAGGCTGGCTTCCACCCCACTGTTCACTCTCCTCTCTCTTACCTGGCCATGCAAATTAGGATACTTTTTTGGAAAACAATTCCGGAAGCAGAGTCAAGACCAATAGTTCAGAAACTCCTGCCTTTTCGGGGAGAAACGCATTCCATAAAAAAAGCGTAAACTCCAGGGCTGCTCAGTCAGGCCTGGCTGGCCTGAGATTCGGAGAGGACACGGGGGCCACTCTAACATTCAGACCCCAGAGCTATGAGCCTGCAGGTCATCTGACAAGAGCAGCGTGTGTGGCTACTAACTGCATCTCACTGAAGATGCAGTCTCCTTACCACCACCATGCAAACCTGCTCTAGAGCCAAGGTGTTGTCCACATCAAAACTATACCAAAAGTGTGAAAAGAAAGCAGGGTTGTTCTTTCCACCACAGCCTTTTCCATGAGACCACGACCAAAGTCGGGCAACCCCATACCTGTCATGTTCCTCCTTCTCCAGCCGCTCCTGCTCCTCCTGCTCCTTCTGCAGACGAGCCTGTCGTCTCTTCTCTGCCAGGATCTTTGCCGCCTCCCCTGCATCAGTGGTGCCTGCTGGGGGCTTCCCCGAGGCTGCAGCAGAGCAGAAGGTAAAGGGAAACGTGACCGTGTACTCCGGCAGCAGCTCGGGGGCTAGAGGGAAGCCTGGAGCAAAAGAAGCTTGAGGCCCTGGATGTATCTAAGAGAAGGGGGTGAGGAGGGAGGCAGGGTCTCTGGCTTGTCCCACCAAGGTGCCCAGGTGACTGGATGCACCGGTTCTGTGACAGAAGCCAAGGACTAAGGAAGAGCATCTCTGTGGGGAGTGTGGATGCTGGCCGCACATGGCACAGCACCGGCAGCATGCACGGCCATGGGCCATGTCAGCCCGGGTCTCCTCCAGGGAACCAGGGGAGGACTCAGGGGTCATAGGCAAAGCTGGGAAAGCAGCATGAGGGTGTGAAGCTGTTTCAGGGGCAAGCACCCTGTCCTCAAGCACCAGCCTGCCAGGTGGACGGGCTGAGAGAGAAGGGCCTGGGCAGCCGCGGCTGTACCTCCACTGCTCTCGGCCCTTCCTCCAGTGGCCACGTGCTTCTCGGTGACATGCTTGTCCACCACGTGCTTCTCATGGGCCTCCTCCCTGTGTGGGACAGCCGCCTGCTGACTCAGGGCGCCTTCCCTTTCCTTGTTGCTCTTCTCTTTCTCTGCTTTCTTCTTCGGAGTTTCTTGAGTAGGAAGGGAGGGGCAGCGGTACTTCACAGGAGACCCAGAGTACGGTGGCTTCGCATTCTTTGGAGACTGTGGATACGCTTTTGAAGATGCTCTGGAAAACCAAAAACATGCATGAGGTGATCACTAGGCCTGGCCCCAGAACGCTCTGCTCCTGACGCCCGGTTCCAAAAATGGAACGATTTTCACCCTTCAAGAGGCACGAATGCAAAGCTTAGCATATTCTCCCAAGTCCCTGAAGTACCATCACCCTGAGAGGAACAGAGTTATCTGAAAGCCCAGCTGGTGACGCCAGTCTTCACCGCACTAAGTTTGGTGACAAAGTCAGGACAGAGTGCTAGGCCATCCGATCCTCTTGAGATGAATTGAGAGTTGGATCTGGCTTCAGTACATGGCAATCAGTGAGCTACTTCCTCTTTTTTTCCTGTGATAAAAATCCATGTAACATGACATTTGTCATCTTCATCACTAACATTTCCTTTCACTGAGGTAACTGACTTACAAAGCAAGTTTAGACGTGTAGCCTTGTGTTCCCGTCAGGTGCACAGTTCAGTGACACTTTCCCCACTGTCTATCTCATCCGTGCAGAACTCCGTTGCCATTCAGCTCCCTATGACCCCTCTGTCCCGCACCGTGCAACACTCCCTGCTGTCTGTCTGCACAAATGTGACTGCTCTGGGCACCTCACAGAAGAGGTGTCAGTTTTTTGTGTCTGGCTTATTTCACTCAGCATCATGTCAAGGTTCCGGTTCCCTTTTTATTTTGTGAATTTTGGTTTTATTGAAGTCTAATTGATACCTGTTTCCTTTGTAAAGTGTTCGTGAGCAGAGTTGGTTAAGAAGTGGGGAGAGAGGGTATCTTTTTAGAGGTCCTTCAGGCTTAAAAGATGCCTCCTACCTATGGGAACATGCAGAAGGTGAGCACAGCCCATTTCCATCCAGGGACACTGCTTCATGAAAGTGCAGCAGCTTGGCTTACGTCTGGCGAAAGAAGGCCGTTGGTCTAGTTCCCTGAGAGGTGCTGGCTGTGGATGATGCAGGTAATGGCCTAGCTTCAAGTGTGTGCAGGGATGCGCCATTTGTAGAGTTCCTTTAGGAGGAACATAAAGCCATCTGTACAACCGGTCACCTTCAATCCGGTAACAGGATGAACCATAGGACACAGTCAATATTCAACTTTTCTTGGTCTATTCGAACAGTAATAAAAGTAGCAATTCAGTCTAAAATCAAAATCCAATTTCTCACCAGAGACATGGAGTACCTAATCAGATTCTAGTGGTAAGGGAGAAATATGATCAGATCAGTATTACACCTGATCTTGAGTTAGAAAATTATCGTTAAGTGATACATGCATTGGACAGGATGCAGGCCAGTTTTCCAGTGATGCCCTGTGTCCAATGTCTGGCCAGCATCTAGTGCTCAGAACACCTGCTCTTAGTCATCGCCAGGCTGACGGCCACACAGTGGTGTCATCACTCGACACAAATGAATATGACCTGAATCTTTAAATCCTGTTTTTTCATCGTCAGCCATTTTCCTGACATGGCATCAGTCTGGACCCTGCTTCCACGACTCTGTTGCCTCTATCGGCAGTCCGCGTCCCAGCTGGCCAGTTCTAGCCCCAGAAAGAATCTCCTCTTACCAGCCACACTGACTTCCTGTGCCACCTTGTTAGGCCTGGACCCACACGGAATGCTGTGCCACCTTACAGTGCCTCCCCTCTGCAGCTTGCTCTCCCTCTGCCCTTGGGCTCACTGACTCGGGCCCACCATTACCATTCCTAAGGGACCTCTAAGCAACCAGGCAGTTTCCTCCTGGAGCCAGTGGCACCCACAGTTGCAAACCCAGCGCCCATTTGGCTGTAACCACCAGGCAGGGTGTCTTGAGAAATGGGGTCTAATTCGATCAAAATGCGTCACCGCCTCCCTGGGGCATCATGTGCAGGTAATGTGCAGCTCTCGTTCAACTAAAGTGCCGGAGCAGCGGATGGCAAAAAATTAGCCCTGCATCTGGGATTTGGATACAAAGGCAGCAGAAAAGACTGCTATCTTATGCAGACAACAGAGAGGAAGCATTCTCTTCTCTGGTAAGCTTTCCGATCTCGACTCACTGACAACAGGCAGTGGAAGGAGGAGCAAAAAGCCATCTGCTCTTCTTCCTTGCTCCCATCCTCCTCCCCAAGGAGCAAGGACTGGCAAGACTAAGCAAAGGTAGGGGTGCACACAGCCCACATCAAAGCTTCCCTGAGCAGGGCCCAAAGAGCTGCGCTCTGCCCGCAGACGGGTAGGTAGATGAGACACTCCTCCACAGACATGACTGTCACCACGAGAGGCCCCAGGGTCAGACTGGGGGGAGCAGGTGAGCGGTGTGAACTGGCCTATCCAGTCTATAGCTGAGATTTAGCAGCTAGAAAGCCAGCATGTGGAACTCTAACAAACCCTTGGTCTGGTTTAAATGGCACAGTAACAGAAGAGAACAGAGTGTGATGAAGTCAAGCCTTCAAACTTCAGAGGAAAATCTGGGACAAGATTATACTCCCAAGGGAGAAAAGGCCCGCCTGGTCCGGATGTGGATGGTGCTGATCAGCCTCAGGTTGGCTAGGCCCTCAGCAACCTACTTCAACAGAACAGCTAAGTGTTGGTTCTATTCACACCACAGGCTGTGAGGTTCTATTCTAAGTAAAACTGGGCCAATTACCCACAAACACACACCTAAAAATAATCTCTACCTGAGAAGTGAGGGAGGATTATTTGGGATATATTAAGAATTCTACTTACACTCCCATACTCCAGCCCAGGCCCAATAAACAGAATTAGAAAATCACACACATGCCACTCTCACATGACCTTAAAATTAGAACAGTGTAGACAAGTCATGGATTTTGTTTTATAGCAAGTGATCAAGATACAGAATATGATCTTAAAGTTGGTGATTTTATCTCCTTATCTGTAGAATTTCCTGTTCATCCTGCCTCGCCACTTTTCTACAAAGATTTACACCCTGTGAGTCACCTGTAAGGGCAGCTAAGCTGGGCATGTTGACCCAGGGGATGGTGTGGCAGGCTCCAAGGCTCTCCGGCCAGCCAGATGAAGGTAAAGCTGTTTCCCCCACCCCACCCAATTTTCTGGAAGTACGCACCTTGGCTGATGACAAAAATGAATTGCAAATTAATCAGTTTCATTTGGAAGTAACTTCTTTTCTATTTAATAAAGGTCTATCTGCTTGTCACAATAAACCAGTGAAAAAGTGGAAAATTACAATTAATCATATTTTAGATTAGAACATCAAAGTCCTAAGCACTTAAAAATGACCTTTCCCTAAGAGATGTAAACAGACGAGAGTACCCAGGCTGGCACCCAAGCCATTTGATTCTTCATCTTCCTTCTTTATAGCTCTTCTACTTTCAATTTTAAAAGCTCAATACTGTCGGCACGCCCTGATGGAGCAGCGGTTAGATCCATCGCCTCGAAAGGAACAAGCCACATACCCTTGGGAGCCCAGGGGGAGCAATCAGTGTGAACAACTAAACTAAAAAATATATATATAAACGCTTCCTCTTCCTCTCTCTTCCTGCCTGCCTGCCTGCTCACTGTCATTCCTGGCTGCGCCTTTCCTTAAAAAACAAAAGCTCAATGCTGCCAATGATTCAAAATCTAGCAAAGAGGTTCCAAAGCTTTGTTGGGGCGGTAGACACCGGCCTTCTTGATGCCCACACAGGATCCGGCAGCCCCTGGGGCTCTGTGACTGGCAGGGAAGAGAAATCAACCCTGTGTAAGCGGAGCAGCAAGAAGAACTCTCTGGGGAGAGTTCTGGATGTGAGTCTACTGCAAAGCAGAGCCCCAAAGGACTTTTTTCCTCTACGTCTTGGAATCCGCTTCTATTTTTCCAAAGCACTTGAGTCCAGCGATGGTGAATGCAGCCCACTCACAGGATGGGAGGGGTCTGTGGCCTCAACAGTGTAGCTCAGCCAAGAAAAATTCTCTGCTTATGGTCACAGTTTGTTACTTCCCCAAGAGAAAAAGAACCATTTTCCACGAGAGACCTGTGGATACCACCTTAATCCAGTGATCGAAGTCACCATCATCTGTAATGAAACCACCTGACACAATGGCCTCCCGACATGAAAGACTGAGAAGGAGCCAACACTCCTTCTGCGGGATTCCTCAGCCAAATGCACGACCTGAGTTGACTCATGAGGCGACAGCAGAATGAGCCAGACTCAGAGGGGTAGTTCTGAGATAACTGATTTGGGCTTTTACAAAATGTTAAGATCAAGAAGAAACGAGGAAAGCTATAAGAGACAAGACAACTAAAAGCATTGTGGGTCCCTGGGTTGGATCCTGAACCAGGAAAACAAAGCTATCAAAGATCTCACTGGGGGTGCACCCTGGTGGAGTAGCAGTTTGGTTAGTGGCCTTTGATCAGCATAAGCCACATTCATCCCAAGGACCTGGGTTCAAGACCTGGAGCCCACGGTGAAAACCAAGATGAACAACTAAACAAAATAAAGTGCTTCCTCCTCTTCTCTATTCCTGCCTGCCTGCCTCTACTAGCCTTCATTTCTGCCTGCACCTTCCCTTTAAAAAAAAAAAAATATGTTGCTGGGGAAACTGAAAAAGCCACTTACGGACTGTAAATTAAGTTTCCTGTCAGAGTGAAATGCTCTGATTTTCACAATTGTACTGCATTTACACAGAACAGTCTGCCTTCTCAGAGGTAAAAGACCATGATGCCTGCAACTTACTCTCAAGTGGTCCCGAGGGAAGAGAGTGAGTGTGTGTGTGTGTGTGTGTGAGAGAGAGAGAGAGAGAGAGAGAGTGAGTGAGTCAAGGATGGGAAGGAAGAAGCAGTGGGTAAATGTGCACAGGACAAAAGAGTTGAGGGCATCTTTGTTCTGGTCTTACCATTCTCCTGTGGGGATGGAGTATTTTGTTTTTTCCCTTTTTTCGTATTTTATTGCAGTGACTTTGTTTTGCACATTAAAATAAACTCACATGCGTAGGTTCCCCATATGTGTAGCGTCCTCATTCTTCAGACATAGGGATGGATTATTTTCACAATAAAAAGACTTTGAAGCATGGGTGTAAACTCAAGTTACCTCCTAATAAGACCAAAAAAATAAAGGATCATGGAGTGGGTGAGTATGTCAACAGAGCTGTGAGGAGGGAGGATAGTAATATTTTCGATGATCTTTTTTCAAGACAAATTTCATATTAAGAACAGCGGTCATGGAAAAAGCAACTGTCAAAGTGCCCAGCAGATGCCCTCATCCACTGCAGATGCTCACTTATGGGTAGGCGACAATGAAGCCAGCTATCTACCCGAAAAGTCTGTAGAAAGCCCAGTAATGACCAATTACATGTCCTCGACCAGCGAAGGAATGGGCTGGCTCCACAGACCTCCATGAGCCTGAGATTCTGAGCGGAAGGAACTTATTTGGGGTCACCCAGCTAAGTTTGTCTTAATTTGATTTCTCATGTGGACTCTCTGTTTTGTTTCCAATGTATGATGAAGTTAAATTAACCTAGGGTCCTGATACAAAATGGGTCTCAGGTAGGTATGAGCTGTCTCTGGAAGTGATTATCTTTAGCGGATTGTATCTCCCAATGGTGTCACAATACCTCCTCCCAATCCGCCTGCTTTTAGAGAGAGTTTATTTTTCCATCTCATTACTTTGATCAATAAATACCATCAGAGAAGTAATGCTATGCCAGTTCAGAGCATAGTCCTTAATTGGCCAGGAAGCTTCACTTTCTGTCTGGGAGACAGTCACTCTTGGTCACACCCTCCTGGAGCACAGCTGCCACGTTGTGAGATGGACAGGCATTCTATCGGGAGGCACTCTATTCTGGTGGACAACTTCGGCTGAGCTCCAGCCAAGAGCCAGAATTAACCGCCAGCCAGGTGAATGGGCCATATTGGATGGTACACCTCGGTAAACAAAGCCCCAGCTGACACTAGGCTGCAATTGCTTGGAAGACCCCCAGTGAGAAGTGCCTGGTGAGCCCACGTCAACCCACAGAGAAGCCACACAAAACACTCAAGGAAAGTCCATGACAGAGCTGTGAGAATGAACAACCAGCTCTGCTTATTAGTAACAACTTGTTATTGAAGCCACTGAAATTTCGGGGAGTTTGTTACAGCAGCAGTAGATAACTGGAACATTCCCCAGCATACTGAGCAAGCGGACTTAGCAGATATTGCTAAGTTCCTGAAAGCAACAGTATTTTCCAGACGGAAGAACTGCTGTTCAGCGGCAGCAATACGCAGAGGCTGGCTAAATCCCATTGGCCACACTTGGCCTCCTCTCTCTAGGTTACAGAAAGAAAGCTATGCTCCGTCCCCTTCTTTGAGAGTTGCTGAAGCCAGTTTTCTAAAACCCATACAAGCGGCTGATG
Source organism: Solenodon paradoxus (assembly GCA_004363575.1). Lineage (NCBI taxonomy): Eukaryota > Metazoa > Chordata > Mammalia > Eulipotyphla > Solenodontidae > Solenodon > Solenodon paradoxus. The sequence continues at coordinate 7,658 of RJWH01008147.1, forward strand.
CCGCGAACAATGAGAATAAACTTGACCGCTCAAAAGAGCAATGGCATTAATATGCATGGCCGCCCGATGGTCGCCCGTTTATCTGAGATCCTGGAGGAGAACAATGTGCTGTCAGAGTCATTTATCACATGACCTGTCTGGCTTTCTGGATGGGAGTTCAAAGGGCCTAACTAAGCTCCTGTTCAAAGCCACGTCACTTCCAGTGCGCTTGAAAGATCACACGCTCGTTCTGTAGAGGGAAGGGGAAAATGCCACTTGGGCTGGGGTTTACATTGTGTTTGACACCGTTTTAAAAATCAATTATTTCTTTTTCATCGTCTTTCTTCAATATTGTGTATGCAAAAGAATAGTTATAAAACAAAGGTATGAAGATGATGTAACCAACACACGCCCAATTACCTCAAAAGACATTAGGACTCTGCTGGAACTCCCATGTGTCCCTCCTGACACCGTATCACCCAACCCCCACACTCAGAGGCCATCATCACTTTCTGTTTGCTACTCTCCTACTTGTTCTAAAAATCATTTTACCAGATTTATAGTCTTAAAAACATGATCCTTAGGTCTGCACATCTGGGAACTCTATAAATGGGACCACAATGACATTTGTCCACAGCTTCCTTTTCTGCTCCACACTGTTCCTGACACTACCCACATGGTGGTGAGCCGTTGCCAGCCGTTTTTTCACTGCTGTAGAGTCTGGATGAATTTTCAGATTTTCCTTAACCGTCTGCCTAACTTCCCACAGTTGCCACAAAATACCGGGTGCCCTGGTGGTGCAGCCGCTGGGTAATGGCCTCTGAAGGAGGCAGGTCACAAACCCCTGGGTTCGAGTTCCAGTCCAAGGGGGTGTGGTGATGGGGTGGGTGGGGGGTGGGAAACAACCAGTAAAAACAATACAATAGAAATAAAAGAACGTGCTTCTTCCTGCCTGCCTGCCTGCCTACTCTTTCATTTCTGCCTGTACCTTTTCCTTTAAAAATAAAATTCATAGAACACAAGCCTGTAGCTACCAGGAGGGTGGGGAAGAGAGGAGGGAACAAGAGAAGGAAGGAGGAACAAGGTGGTGAAGGTCACGGGTGGGGTGTGAAATGCACACAAGCTGAGGTGCAATTTCAGTATCTTAAAATGAAAATAGCAATGTAAACAAAAGAAACGACAAAACAGTTTAAAAAGAGAAAAATCGGGGTGGGGGTGGGGGAAGAAACGTCTGCTTCTTGTCAGACGTCTCAAGTTGGCCATTCTGATTTAGAGGTACCAGAGCACTGTCTATCCCCAGGGCTCTGCCTATGGAGATAAAGATTTTGGTACTTTGGACTGTACAGAGGAGTCCTGCTGTGCTGAACTTTACTAGTTTTGTGTTCGCACCAGCAAAGACAAGTGTGGGCTCTGAAAATAAAGGCCATTCCACTCGTGCTGAAGTGGCAGGAACACCCTGCAGTACAGCACAGCAGTCCTCATCCCTGAAAAATTTGCCATTTGAGAAAATGATCATGGGAGAACAGACCGGGGGCAGGAGAGAGGAGGCAGAGCCCTGGGGCAGCTTTGGCCCCAGCACTGCCAATTCCTGGCTTCCAGCTTCTCCTGCCCTTCTTGCTTTCATTCCACAGACATATACTGGACACCTGACCGGCAGCAACAAAGCTACACAGTCCCCACCCTCCCAACAGTCTAACGGGAGACAGGCCAGTGCAGACAGGAAGGTCTGCTCCCTCACCCTATGCAGGGCTCTGCTCAAATGCTAGCTGGTCAGAGAGGCCTACTTCCCTCTGCCACTCTGTCATCTGAACCGGTTTTCTGTCATCTAAGGTTATACTTACTGTTTGGTAAGTTTCATGATGGCTACAAAGAAGACTGGACATAGAGTAGGCACTCTGCAGGTATTTGATGAATGAATGAATGAATGAATGAATGAATACAGGGATATTCATATGGCTTGGGCTGGTTCTGGAAAGGAAGGCAGCTGAGTCTTGAGGGGTGTGTAGTTCGAATTGGGGAGCTCTCTAGACTCAGCATGCAACTATCCTCACTTTCTCATCTCCCTCCCACCTCACTTGGGGGCTGATCAAGTAGAAACTATTCATTCATTTGCAGATGGATTCTCTGAAGGGGTTGGCACAGTGACTTGCCTTAATCCACCCACCCATTCATTCAGTCGTTCATTCATTCCACAAATTTTTATGAAGCAGTTAGAGAAATTTAGAGATTTTTTTGAAGTCTCTTTGGTCATGATGTGTTCTTTGAAACAAAAAGCAGTTACTGAAACATAACCAAGATTTTCAACTTCAAAAATATAGTTGAAAGTCCAATGTAAACTTGCTTCCAACATCTAATTCTCAGCCGTACAGAGGCAACAACTTCCTTGCTCATCTTAGTGAAATTCACAATGATGAACCTTGTCAGCTACGATCCATGCAGGGATCATGAGTCCATACCAGGAAAGAGAGTGCACCCCCCAGTATGAAGAGGCTTTATCCTGTTAATGTCAATGTTCCAAACTAACACGAGAGTGTGGCCAGTCCTTGAATGATGTCATTGTTCAACATCCTTTCATCGTAACAATGATGAGAAAAAAAGAATCATGGCCAATGTGGAAAGAAAAGACATTATTTGAGCACCTGGTATACATTATTTCACTTAAATTCAAAGTTTCCAAGAACCCACTGACCATCTTAAGGGACAGCTTACTGTAGTGACGTCTGAATGGAAGGCTCAGAAATAAGACGAAGACACCAGAGATCTCACAGCCTACCTAAGAGTAATCCCTAACCAAAGATACAATACTAACACAGAAAGGAAAAAAAACAAGATGCTATTAATACAGCATGGTACTATGGAAGAGTTTTCCTTATGGGACACAGATACAGCAATAGCATATACTAGTAGTTCATAAAAAACACTCTGAAAAAATTTTAATAAATTCCCAGGTGCTCCTCAAATTTGCGTTTTACCTTTTGTTCTATGAACCAAACTGAGGCACTAGACAAGGTTTATATTCCCTCAATATGAAAGTTTTCCCATTTTCCAAAATTAAATCATCTGTCTTTCTCCCTCAGTACTACTGGAGATGCTTCCATTTTCCTACTGGAATGAGTTATCTGCTGAATCACTCTTGTCATTTACTATCAGTCAAATATTTTAGGGACTGTAGACAGTGGTCACACAGTTAATGGAAATTTGTTGTTCCGTTACATGGTTTCATGGGTGAGTTTACCCTATTATACAGGTTGGGGGGCCTTCATTAAAAAAGCCTGGCTGATGATGGCTGACAAGAGACCACTGCCTCTCAGACAAAGGGGGAGGGACTGGGGACCACACATGCGCAAACACAACGTGATCCTCTACTCCACATGCAGTTGAAGGAAAAAGAAGGAAAATGCCAGGATAGCAGAATGGAATTGATGGGCCTAAAGAGAAAAACTTGAATGGAATGGATCGGATTATCTTGGTCTCTTATTTACCAGGCAACAAACTCAAGAATCCAGTGTTTATCCAGAAGATTCACAGACTGTGAAACAGGACATTCCAAGTCCAGCAACCCTCCTGGCCTCCTCTCAGGTGGGCCATACCTGTGGGGAAGGAGCACAGGCTACCCTACACAGACCCACCGACCACCATGAGTCGTCCAGGTGCCACGAGGGGAAACGTGCTTACTTGGATGTCCCGGGAGAAGATGACCTCCTAGTCATGCCAGGTGGAAAATCGCATCTTCTCAGAGGTGAGCCGAGGTTCACACTGGGAATGGATGCTGCTGCGCGCTGGCCCCTCTTTGCCTTCTCTGTCTGTAAGGGACACAGAATGGGGCAGCCATCATCCGTGACTGGCACTACTTTCCAATTCCTAACAATATCCAGATGAAAGCGACAGATTTCTTTCAGAAGGATTCAGAGGAAGCTATAGTGTTTCACATCATGGGAGTCTTTGCACCAGGACATCATATGAAAAAATAAGTAAGTTCAGCTTTCAAAACGCAAAGGTTTCCTTTTCCTTGCTACCTTGCAAAGAGCTGACAACAGAACCCTATCAAGGCCCTAGACATACAGAAACTAGGAAGAATACAAGGTCATACAATCACCATAAAAAAAATTACAAATGGGTACAAATGTGGTTATAATGTCTCAGACAGTGAGCTAGCGAACCTGGTATTAACAGGGACCGCAAAGGCACCCAACTGTGTCTTCCCATCGTCTCCCATGGCAGGAAGCAACAGGCCCGGGCCTGGGCCTCAGTCCTGCCATGGGGCTCTCAAGGGTAGTTTCCTTCTCTCCCTTTTGTACTTTTCTGTAGCAAGTCCTCATTTGTCCCTCATACCTGCGTACCTCAGCCCCCTTCCACAGTAACCCACCATCTCTACCCCCACAATAAAATCCAAGGATCTGAAACAATCACTGCTCCTGTGAGAACCTCAGGAGCACGCTGGATTTTTCAAATCCGGTGTTATAAAATAAACGCCCACTAGCACAGTCACGTACTAGTTTTAAGAGAAGTCCCATCAGCACTTGATGCTTGCGGTCTCCCGCTGGCTCACTGTCTCTCTCACATCTCTAGCTCTGGAGGAAGCCAGCTGCCATGTCACATGGACACTCAAGCAGCCTTAAGGAGAAGTCTCTGCAGTAAGGAACTGAGGCCTTCTGCCAACAGCTGCGTGGCTGAGCCTTCCCGGACAAGCCCAGCCAGGCTTTCAGATGACTACCCTGGGTGCCATCTTGACCACACCCTCATGAGACTGACCCAACGAACCAATGAGGAAACAGAGACCCCAGGTCAAGCACAGGAAGTCACTCACTTGCCAGATGAACCTGCTCCCAGCGCTGAGTGAGTGCTTTACACCTACCGGAGAAGAGTCCGCTCCTGCAGGGGTTCCTTTTCCAGTCTCTCCCACTCCCGATGGAGATGTTGTCTTCTTTCTCTCGATGTTCCGAGTGGGAGAAGACTTGTAAGAAGATTTAAGGGAGCCAGCAGGAGCTACACGTGGACAAGCAGGGAATACTAGAGAGTTACAGTATAACAGCCAGAGAGACAGGGGCATAGACAGAACAGGCAAGGGCAGCAGGGAGTTAAGAAGAACACACTTCTATTAAAACGTGACATGGGAAATCCATGCTCTCAAACCAGCACCATACCTTTTTAGGTATATGAAAATGGACCCTGTCCTGAAACTCTCCAAGTTCAGGAGTCCAGTTCATTTCAGGAGTTTAAAGTTTCGGCTTTGGAAACAGACCCCGCACTGTCACCTAATAGCTGGGTCACCTTGGGCAGGTCACTTAACCTTGATAAAGGACAATTTCCTTGTGTGGGAAGAGTTACCATCGCAGACATGCTGCAGTCCTTGGAAAGTCCTGCTTATCGTGTTATGTTGGCCCTTAGATTTCTGGAGGGTTCTTCTCACGAACCGACGAGTAGCTCACTGAGCTGGAAGTGTTGGTACCAACAACACAACTGACCCCGAACTCCCGCTTTCCTTCCGAGAGAACAGAATTCCGGGGTGTGCCTGGCCAGGTCTTCTACAGAATCAGTGCCCAGGAAAAGGCCCGGGCACCGAGTCCCTAACGAGCTTTCCCGGGGACAAGGCTTCACGCACTGGCACAGCTCGCTGCCGCTGCTGCCGGGGAATGAGGCCTGTCCTGAGCGCCTCCCCGGGAGGGGACTCTTGGAAACGCGCACCTGGGGTTCTCTGGACTTGGCTCCGCGCATCCACTCCCTCTGCGGACGGAGCTGTGGCGCCTGTACTGTCACACAGCGGAGCGGGGACTCGTTCTATGTGCTGAGTCCTCCGGGCCCTCGCGGTGCATCGCTGAAGCGGGCTGCTCTTGGGGTTCCCTGACACAACGGTGTCAGAAGCAAGAACCGAGAGAACTTTGATTTGCTGATAACTGAAGAGCATCATTTGGGGAAACACAGAAGGGGTGGAGGCGATGCTCCTCTGGGGCCTGGGGCCATGGAGTCATTCGTGGTAGGAAACGGCAGCCACACTGCCAGCCATGTGTCCGAGAGCTGAGAGTTCTCTGGAATGTGAAGAAGACCCATCCAGAGCCTCCAGGTCTCTCTGGCCCTGAGGGGAAAGTGTGCTCCAGGGAGTGACTTGACTTTGTGTTCTCCACGAGGGAGTGGGTACAACCTCCTCGCTTTTTGCTGCCAGCGTCTTGGCTGGAATTTAAACTGAGTGTTGGAACCAGAACAGGTCTCCAAACTGACCATGTTCGCTACCACGTTTGCATAATGCAACCTCCAGCAGACAGGAGGTGAGGAAAAAGTGACAATTTCCAGAGACACACTTCGGGGAGTTGTCAACATCAACCTGGGACCACTGAGCTATAGACTGCCCCTTCATGGGGCTCTAACCCGTGAAAGCGTCACTGATGCCGGCTGGACCACCCGGGGCCCAAAGGCCCATGGGAAAGGGCTTGTTCCTGGTGCAGCCACGCAACACAGCTGCTGCTTGGCTCCCCAGCTCTGACGCAGAGCCTGGTGACATTCCTAAATTGTGACCTTGCCAAAGGTGTGAGCTGAAAAAGGACACTGCAGCCACCTGAAGGTCAGACTCCACCTGTCTTGGAACTGCGTCACTGCTGCTGGCAAGACATCTGGTGACTGACTCGCTAGAATGGTGGCAGTTTATTAACGGTGTCCCGCATCTGCTTTCCTCACCCTTCCGCGACACACGCCTTTGGAAGGCATTTTGTTAAGTGCTCCTGTCTCCAGAAAGGGACTTATCTTTCCTAGGCTACCCCTGGGTACATGAACAAGAGGAAAGGCATGGGAGGTGACGCAAAAATACTTTAAATGTTGTGAAAATTCAGGATTTTGTCCTAATTCTTGAATGTGACGTCTTTCTGGTTAAGAGGGCTAAAAACACTTTTGTAAAAATGCTCATGTCCTTCTGCATCAACCCTCCCTGATGAAAGGGCCCAGTGAGAGCAGGGGAGGGGCAGGGAGGGTCTTCTGTGATCTTTGTTTTCCAGAACTGTCCTGAAAACTCTCCCCTTCTGAAGGAAAACTCCCAGTGTTGCCTTTGCAGGCTTCTATGGTGCTTCGGAATCAGACCTCCGAGGTCAGACTGAGTGTGACCAGGGGGCTGTGCGGTGGCATGTGCGGCCAGAATACCTCCATATACAGCCCACGCTTGCAGGCCGTGAGAGCATCAGGACAGAATGTTCTGGAAGTGAGCACCTCAGGCAGACCCTCTGGCAGCAAGGATGGAAGTGAATTACTCGACCAGATCGAGAAGCCTGGAGCAGGAGGAACCAAGGTGGGAAGCCTGACCATCACCTGTGCTGTCTGGGGCGCCTGAACACTGCAAACTGTTCACAGGGGTCCCGGGGCCGCACAGACTGCTCTTCCTGGATGTGTGCCCTGACCGTCGGGACCCTGCCTCAGCCCTGGAAGGTTTCAGGGCAGCTTCAGCTCACCGAGCAGAGCCGGGCAGGGCTGAGTCAATGCCTGCAGCCAGGTGGAGAAAGGTTCATCCACAGGGAGGCGGTCGCCTGGCTTTCTAAGACAGACTCCGGCTTGGCTCGTGCTGTCTGTTTTAACTCGCTAAGTCCCGGATCCCTAAAGGGCAAAGGTGAGATCGACACTGCAGGCTGGCCTCAGCCTGCCATACGGGGTGCTACTGACTGGTAAGACATCTGCTGTAAAGACGCCTTGGTCAGAGGCCCAGAGGTGGACTGTGCAGAAAAGAGAAAACACAGCAGACCTAACTGCTGTCCTTGGAGAGGCTTGCTGAGAGGGCTGGCCCTGATACCATGGAACTTGGATTTGGGGGGGCTGGGGGAGACTAGTTTGGGGGGTTCCCACCCTATGCAATTCGAGTGGCCTACTACGCCTAAGCCATACAGACATAACCTGCGCTGAACACTTGCTTTCCTTCTGAGGCTGGAATTTGGGTATGTGCCGAGCAAGGGGGTGCCTATGTGACCGGTCCTCATGAAGAACTCTGGGCACTGAGTCTCTAATGAACTTCCCTGGCTGGCAACACTTGACACATGTCACAACTCCTTGTTGAGGAAATGTGTTTGTGACTCCAGTGGGAGTAGACTCTGGAAGCTTGTGCCTGGTCTTCCGGGGACTTTGGCCCATGTGCCTTTCTCCCTCAGCTGGTTGAGCTCTGTAACCTTTTGTGGTCACAGGTCCTAGCTGTGAGCCTTAGAGAATTGCTGGTCCTGGGGGCAGGCTTGGGGGACCTCCTGGCATATTTTTTATTCTTGAAATGGGGAAACTTCCTACTTCCCAGGAACTTGTTTGAGAAATCATTCGTATGCCATAAAATTCACCCTCTCAAATGTCTATGGGTGACTGGCTTTTAGTATATTCACAAGGTTACGCAACCGTAACGACAGTTTACTTTCAGAACATTTTCAACACCCCAAAGAAGCCCCTACCCATTAAGCTGTCTTCCCCTTTCCCTCCCGCCCGGTTCTAGCAACCACTAGCTTCCTGTCTCTCCACACTTGGCTATTCCGGCCGTCTGTCTACGGACACTGGATTGCTTCCACTTTGCAGTGAATGTGATCAGTGCTGCTCAGACTTGTGTATGAGTTTTCATGTATGAATTTTCATGTGAACATACGTTTTCAGTATTCCTGCTTATCCGTAAGGGCGGAACTGCTGGGTTATATGGGAACTCCATAAGACACTTGTCAGACTGCTTTCCAGAGTGGCTGCACCATTTTACATTCCCTTTAGCAATGTAAGAAGTTGACAATTTCTCCACATCCTTGCTAATACTTAGTATTCTCCTTTGTTTTTCTTTTCATTTTAGCCATTTTAGTATGTATGGAGCGGTTTCTTGTGGTTCTGCTCTGCATTTCCTAATGACTAATGATGGTAAGCATCCCGTCATGACTTTATTAGCCATTCATTCATCTTTATAGAACTAGCACAACTAAGAAACAGCTGGAAACGGAAGATTATACGTCATCTCATGGAATGTACTATCTGGCGAACTGAAAGCAGACTCATCTACTGAGAACACCAGCCCTCATCAACTTTGTCATGATGAGCTGATTCATTTTGGTGGCGGGGCCTGCTGTTTCTCTGACATCAGGTCAGGTGGCCTGAGAGTCTGCCTTCCTCACAAGCTCCTGGATGAGGCCAGTGCTGCTCTCCCTGGCCGCCCGCGAGCAGTGAGGCTCTAGACACGTAGTAGCGAGCTCTTCTGCACCGGGCACTGTGCTGTCTCATTTAGCACTCATGACAATTTAAAATAACTCCATTTTACCAATGAGAAAACTGAGGCTTAAGAAAGGTCAATTAACTCACCCAACATGCTAAGAGCTAGGAAGTAGCAAGACTGGTTATGGGGCTCCAGAGGCGATGGCACACAGACTGCGTTGCCTTGAAAAAGCCCACTTACCGCCACAGTTCATGAAATGGGTATTTTTCTCTAACTCGCATGCCTTCAAACAAAAAAATGTACTCACCTCTGTGACACTTAAAAGAAACATGTAATGGCAAAACATTCGTGGGTAGAAAATATTAAGCTTTGAATACATTTCACCAAGCTAGCAAACTGAAAGCAAAATATAAAAATTCCAGAATGACTCATAGGCCAACCAACACCACTTTGGGCATTTTGTTCCATGTCACCAGCGGGGTCTCTTTTACCTGAATCACTGGCCTGCTCAGAGAATATGAGTGCACTTCTGCTTCTGGCTAAAGAAGACTGTGTGGGTGTCAGCAGTCGCATAACAAGAAAGGTTTCCGTGGGATTAAGATGCATGCGATGAGCTGAGGGATGGAATCAAATGAAAATTTAAAAAGCAAAATTAAAACAAAAGCAAATAAAATGTTTGAAACACAAAACAACAGTATATGATGCAAATTAACTTTGGAATGACAGAACAAATGTAGAAAATAAAAATATTTTAGCAAAGGATGGCTCTGGAAGTTTGTCCTAGTAAAATAAAACCAATGATGTGCCACTTAGTTTGGGAGAGTGTGTTCATTCTCTTGGGGGCTAATTCATTCAATATAACAGCATTACCTGTATCACTTGAAGAGAACTTGCCTATCTCCTAAGATGTGGTATCGACTCAAAAAACCATTTACTCACCGAGTAAATCTAACACTGAAAAAAACGATCATTCCTACAAAACACTTGTATAGCTTCTCTATTAAGAAATATTTCAGAACACACTGATTTTGCTAATGTATAAACTTGCATCCCTTATACTTTTTCCATGTAAGGGCAAAAATTAAACAAAAAACACAGCAATAAAAAAGAGCCAACTGATTATCAGTTTAGTAGTACTCATAATTTAGAATTCAATGACCAAAATGTCATTCTGATAGTTTTGAAATCCATTGTCTGGTCATGGATTAACTCCTCCATTCATTTCTATTCTATCCACTAGCCAGTAAATGACTTGGGAATTGACATTTTTCAATGTACAGTTTGTAAGCAGATAAATCAGTTGCCAACAACATATAACACACTGAGATCTTTACATATTCACCAATGCAAGGATGAATTCGATATCAATTTGTAACCATGGGAATTCATGAAAACATGGAATCCACTCCCTAATGGAACAGCTATATAAAGTTCAGAGCATGCAGATATGTCTTCATCCAGCTCTTAATTAACTCAAGCTTTCCAGCACTGACCATGAACTGTATCACAGATCAGCAACAATGGCACTTAGGAGCTTCTGAAACACCTCTTCAATGTCAAAATCCTCCCTGCTCAGCCCTTGCTAATAACACGACATGTTAAATACAGTCATGTGTCACCTAGCAAAGGGGATAAGTTCTGAGAAATGCATCATTAGGCAACATTTTTGTGTGAACACCACAGAGTACACAGACCCAATCTAAATGGTATAGCCTACGGCACGCGTAGTCCATACACAGGGGCCATGTCACTAAGTGGCTCACGACTGTATCCCACGGGCACCTGATACTGCAATGATGCTTGAAAATACTTATTGCACGTGTGGAATGCATCCCTCCCTTCCTAAAGCGACATACTCTGAAAAGTGGCAATCAGATTTGAGTGACTTCTCTGAGCCGCCATTAGAATGTGGGTGATTTAAAATCTATCACTTTCTGGAACTGGCACACATCCTATGCTTGTCCTCTCCCACCTCAAGACAGAGTGCAAGGAAAAGGTTGCCCATCTTGTTCCCCTTTAACGGTTTCATATTAGTTCTGAAGTCCTGTTTGTGAAACAGGAATGGACAGGCCTGCAAACCACAGACGAACCAGAGCCTTCCCACCCCTTCACACATCTAAGTCTCCCAGGTACCTATACTTCATCACTTCCGCTGCTTCTGACTAATCAACACTATCGCATCGATAACCAGGCAAGTTACTTTTCTAGTGATCACATCAGCCCATCAGTCGATCAATTCTGGGGCAGGATACCTCCGACATACAGAGCCCTTCAGACTGGGAGTGTACCATTAATTCCTGTCCTTGGTCCAACAACAACCTGGCTCTAAAGAGCGTGTCACTTTCTAAAGTTCCATTAGTGAGGCCCGGGGGCTCCCACCTTCAGACCACAAGGCTCGGATAATGGGGGTCTTTGCAGAAGGCTCTAGAGGGCGCTCACAAAGACTAGAAAGAAGCAGACTGGAGAGACAGGTCTGCATGTTCACTTGCCTCGGTCTGGGGAATAGGATATTGCCGCGGTGGATGAAGACAGGCGTTTACTCATAGGAGGCTCCGTCTGCTTTGGCAAATTCATGGTTGATGTTGAAAGTTTGTCACATGCTGCAGAGAAACGCATTAAAGACATTGGTATTCACACCACTGTAGACCAAGAAACACACAGTGCAAAGTGTCCTTCCTGTCCTCATCCACACGCCTCCTAACCCGCAGCCCGCATCACTTCTGCCTCACCTGTCGGGGGTGCTGGGGCCAGAAGAGCCAGGAGCCTAATGAAGATCCTTCTCTCTCCTGACTTTGTTCTCCTCAATGTCCAGTGTGCCACCTCACTCAACTGTCCAACTAACGCCACTCTAATCCCACTAGCAAGTCAATTCCTGGAGTCCACGTATTTTTCCATAGTCAGACTATAAGAAAACAAAACTAACCTGGACCCAGAGACAAATCGACACTGGAAAATGCTCTGCGGTCCAGCCGAGCCTGAGCGAGCAGAGCCCAGACTTCTGTGGGCTGTTTACAGCGCAGCCGGGGCAGAGCTGTCATTTGAGGGACAAGGAGCTATAGTTAAAGCAGAAGGACCTTTAGCAGCTGGTGTCTTCCTCTTATTGAGGATGGGGTCACAATAGCCCTTTCAGAAATGCCATGCTTACTGACGGTTAGGATCAACCTAACCCCCAAATGCAGTTCTTGATTTCCAGACATTAGTTTAGATTGGCTGATAAATTAAACCACTACAGCAAACAAAGTGGTGCTGACAACGTCCTACCAAACCACATCAGAGCCTGGGACAGAAGGGAAAACGAGTGCTCCAGCTTTAAAGGAAGCAAACTCAGTAACATTCTTTTCAAAATCTACTCCTCTGTTCATCATTTCAAATGAGAGAACGGCCATATCTGACAATTTCCCCTGAGCAAGTGATAAACTTCAATGCTTTTTATCAACTCAAGCCGAAGTGAAATAGTGAATTGTTTTAATGTAAAGAAAAAAAACCTTGAAATGATGAGAATTTTAATGCTTTTCCATTTTTTTTTCAGTATTGCTTTAACTACTTTAATGTTTTAGGAAAAAAAAGCAACCACTAGAAACTACAGAAAACCACGTATACAGGGGTATGCATTTCCCTTTTGCCCCAGGTTCTGACACAGCTCAGCATGACTTTGGTCATGAGAAATTTGATGTTCTGCTCATCATGGATTGTTCTGCATTAACTTTATAAATCTGTCATTCTATTTTGATTACTGAGGGTCTGGGCACCCCCTTAACTTGAGTCCCCTCATTAAGTACCATACTGGACACACCCTGTCTGGGTCCTGGGTGCAATTCCCAGGGTGACTGTCAACCCTACCTGCCCTTCTGGCCTGAGAAGGCCAGACCCACCCGACCCTGAGCTCCAGCCGGTGCAGCAATGTCTCTGCCACTCGGCAACACCAAAAACGATCATTCTCTGTGAGAGGAAAGCTGGAAAGTGCAGAATGTTGGTCCTACTGCCATAATTAGACTTCCCGCATTACCGGTAAATGCCGCATCCCTTTTACATCTTCTGCTTCCTTTGCCAAAAATTGGTTGTTTTTCTAAGGTCATGATTAAATGAGAACAAAGTTTTGTTCTGTTCTCGAGCTAGACTAAGAATTTCCCAGGTCTATATACAAAACGGGGAGCTTATTAGACTGAGAGATGAAATCCAGAACAAAGCCATTTATCTCCTTGTTTGGATTTCCAGCGTTAATACGGACATGCTCCCTACCACCGCCTCCCTGAGATCTCTCCGGGAATCCACCAGAGTAACCTCTACACCTCTGTGGGATTACCAGTTTTGCTAACCACAAATGATTGGAAGGCCCTGCAACTTAACGCCTACAACAAATGATTAATGAGAGTGTTAAAAGATCGAAATGCACAAAAGTCAAACGCTGACAAGATTTTCAAAGCAGACATCAGTGAGCTACAGATGAAATGTCTCCAGAGCACTAGGATGTAAGGCATGCAGAGCTCCAGATGACACAGGAACAAAGAAATATGGGCATGCCATTCACACCTCCGGGAAGAAGGTTCTAATGGGTCAGACTAAGAACTCAATTGTAAAAGTGCTTGAGACAGACACAGTGATGGAGGAGGGTGATGAGAAGAGTCATCACGAAACGCCATGGCACAGTGATGCTCAGGTATACCGTTGGCGGCCTCGGCAGCAGCGGCTGTGGTCCCTGGGTCCGGAGGGAGGGTGCTGGCTGCTAAACCTAGAGGAAGGGGTGGGGCATTTTCTGATTCACCTACACAGCAAAAAAAATCAGAGCAAAGACAGGTAAAAGGAAAGGCCCCAATTTCTGCTTGATCTTAGTTTCTAAGTAGGAAATGAGAAAAAGTAACTGAAACAAGTTGTTGACACTCAAAAAAGAAAAAAAACCCAACATATTCACTGACAAAAGATTAAAAGCAGAATACAGGTTTAACAGAATGACAAGTTCACGGGAATGCAGCAGGGAGAAGAGGGAGAAGCCACCAGAGATGGCAGCGATGCGCACGTTCAGTATTTGAAAGTTAAAAGATGAATATGAACTGGATAATGACGGCAATAAGTCACCTTGAAACAAAATGGAAAGAGCAACAAAAATGAATAACGTGGGGAAGTGCAGCTCCTTTTAGAAGGTGGCCGCCATTCAGCCTTCCCGGGTCTTGCTGCAGTGGTGACAGAGCCCACAGCCAGTGACCTTCCGTGAAATCAGACGTCCCTGAGCCGGTGAACCAGGCTCAGCATTCATTGCTTGGCTGGGCTTCTGCTTTCCTTCCAAGCCCAGTTATTGCATCAAGTGCTGTCTGCTAGCAAGAAGCTCGCGCAGACCCTCCGGAGGGAAGCAGTTGCACTTTTAAACAAGCACATCTGAAAAAGGCACTTGCGGGTCTGTGCCACGCATCCCTGGCTCTGCCTGCATCTCCCTCCGGGGCCCTGCATTGCGGGACAACTGTGCACTCACCATCGCGGACGCCGGGCGCCGCAGCCAGGGCTGCTCCCCAGGAGCACTTCTTCTTCAGCTCCAGCTGCTGTGTGCGCTCCAGGGACCTGCGCATCATCGCCTCCAGCCGCTCCTGCAGAGAAGAGCAAGTTAACCTCCCCGCCGGCTGCACTGCCACGCCCCAGCGCCGCCCCAAGCCTGCCAGCCACCCAGTGGGGTTTCCGCACTCAGCACCCAACCAGCAGCGTGCTCTCTGGGCCAGGCTGGCTCCGGAGAGTAAACAATGCGGCTAGGGCCGCTCCCTTGCTCTCCCTGATTTGTTTCCGAATTATGCCAGACCAGCATTAACCCCTTGAGGCCCCTCTCAAGCCCTGCGTTGGCCTATCCAGTGAGAACTGGAATTGTGCTCTAGAACCAGCAGCTGCCTCTCTAGCTGACAGCATAAAGCATTCTGATTTGAGGAATTTTAAATTCAAACAGCATTTCCATTTCTGGGGGTGACAGATGACTTGGAGATTCTGCAAAGTCCCATATTCATCTCAGATCTTCTTAAATAAGGGCAAAGAAGTGATTTTTACTTAGAAGAGAAAAACCCAACCACTTGGCTTCACTGGTAACAGCCTTTCTCAAAAGCACTCTCTCGATTAACCAAATTGTTATTTTCCTGAGACTTGACCAGGCTGCTGGTAAATATTGGCACCGGAGGGAAGTCCTTATTCTGCTCCCCAGATCACCCAATGGCAGGGAAACACCAAATCCTCTCCTGGCCTCCCCGGCCCCTCTCTGAGAAGCCCAAGGCAAGGGCGAGGGTGAGCTGAGCCTTCCCGGCAAACAGAAAGATACCATTTTCTCATGGTTTACGTAAAGGAGGAAGTCAGATTAATTTACAGCAGCACGACTGAGTGGTTTAAGGACTGGGGAGAGACTCCTTTTATTTCACTTCTCAGAAACGGAAAAATCACATAGGGTGTCTGGATTTGGCCCTTCTGTCTACACCAGAGGGAGGTGCCTTCCCTACATCTCGGCCTCCTCTGCATAATTTTCCTCTGAATAGCACTTTGCTAAGAGACAGTCTCTCTGGGGACCTGAGAGCAGAAAGTGGATTTTTCTCCTCCTGTTAAGTCTCGGATTTGGATTTTCTTTTGACTGTCATAGTTTTTGGCGGATTGTCAGCCATCGTGAGTGTGCATTTTCCGGCAGTGACCTGTCCTCAGGCCCCTGGCCCATTACCTAGTGACAGCCCATGGGTGGTATGGCCCGTGAAAGTGGGGGTTGGAGAGACTAGACCTTGACTGTTTGATGCTTAGAGTATGTTTGCCTAAGCCCAGGGCTGAAGAGCATTTCATTACATGGACTTTATTTAAAATAGAGAGTTTAACCAATAACCTAATTTAAGTGCTGAAACCCTTCACCTTAGAGGGAATTTACTATTGAGTAGGTTATGGGAGATTTCCATCATGCCAGAGGGACCTCACAACACAGTCCCTCCTCCACTAGGAGACCAACGAGACGAAAACATTAATACTCACGGGGCCAACCTTACCATGGAGCAGCTACACAAGGGCATAACTATAAGGAAATGCTTGCACAAAGCCTAACTATTCCTGGACTGTTCAGTTACCTTTAGAAAAAAAAAATACCTCTGCTATCCATCCCTAAATCACTGAGCTGCTCCGAGTTCCATCATTAGAAATTCTTTCTTGGGATTAGAGACTGGGGTGTAAGATCGGAAAACACAAGCAATGTGCTCCGTGATACGTTCAACTCCAGTGGGCAAGGGAATAACAACAAAATGAAACCAAGGGGATTACATCAAACTAAAAAGCTAAGCTCTCCACAGTGGAAAAAACCATCACCAAAACAAAAAGGCACCCTAGTGACTAGGAGAAGAGATATGTACATCATACATCCGGGAAGGGCGTAATATCTGAAATATATAAAGAACTCATAAAACTCAACAACAGAAAAACAAACAACCCAATCAAAAATAGGTAGAAGAACTGAATAGCATTTCTCCAAAGAAGACATATAGATGGCCAACAGGCACATGAAAAGAGGACCCCCTTCGTTTATTATTAGGGAAAAGCAAATCAAAACAACAATGAGATCTCACCTATGAGAATAACTATTATTCAGTAGTCTGGAAACAACAAACTGTTGCTGAGGACGTGGAGCAAAGATTACACTTCTACACTGTTGGTGGGTGTGCCTGGTGCAAGGCTTATGGAAAGCAGTATGGAGATGCCTCAAAAAACTGAGAATGGAAATTTCATATGATCCCATCATCCCACTTGGCTATTTATCCGCAAAACATAAAACACTAATTTGCAAGAATACAGGCGCCCCCATGTTTACTGCAGCATTATTTATAACAGCCAAGAACTGGAAACTATTTCAGCACCCATCATCACATGAATGGATAAAGAAGATGTGGCAAACATACAAATGAAATACAGCACAGCCCTTAGAAAAAATGAAATCCTGTCATTTGCAACAACATGGATGGAACCAGAGGGATGATGCTAAGTGAGATAAATCAGGAGAAAGACAAATAGTAGACCATCTCACTTAGAGGTGGCATATAAAGAAACAAAGCAAAGGAACAGACAAAACAAAAACCAACACTTGGCCTCTGACCACAGAAGTAAGGTCACCAGAGGGGAAGGGATGGGGTGGGAACAAGGGGTGGTGGGTCCCATGGACAGACAGTGGGAAGGACTTTTGGTAACTGGGTGGTGGGCAGGATGTGTCGTCATATCTTCTATGAATGGGGAACATGCACATGTGGGCTTGTATTGTCCTGTAAATCAAAGTTATCACAATAAAAAATTAAAAACAAAAAAGAAATTCATTCCTCTAAATCATACGCAGGCTTATAAAAATGATGCTATCCCTGAAAAAAAAGGACACAGTCATTTTGTGTCACCTACTTTTAGAGATAATTAAAAAAAAAAATAGGTGGTAACCAAGCTCTATGGTAGGCAGACTTATGGAACCCAAAGTCATCAGAACGGCGTGATTCAAACATGTCGAAACAAAACTCATCCACTTCACCCTTGCTTGAGGTTCGCCCTGTATAGGTCAGTATGACCTAGTGTGTGTATCTTCCGGTTCCTTCATGTGATGAAATTGAATGAACTCTAGATTTGGACTTGAGATACAGATTCAAATCCCACCTCTGCCGGCCACTTCCTAGTTCTGTGACCTTGAGTGAATCACTGAACATCCTTGGGCTTCAGGTTTTCATCTAGAAACTACGTTGCCAGGTCACTTGAGTCCACAAGATCAAGGCCTGCACACTAAGTCATTCACAATGCTAACAGAATCTGGATTTAAGGCTGCTTGTTCATAGCCCAGTTTAGAGCAGTGGCTCACAAAGGGAGGGAGTGTGTTTGCATCTGAGTCTCCCAGAGGGCTGGTTAAAGCAGGGGTGCTGGGCCCCATCCCTGGAATTTCTGATTCCCCAGGTCTAGGGTGAAGCCTGCTGAGAATTACGGTTCTGACATGTTCCCAGGTGATGCTGGCTCCTGTGGACTTCAGAGCCACTGGTGAGAGAACAGGCTGAGCATGAGAGAGGGTGTGTGTGACACAGTTGAGTCGCATCAGAAGAACATTCATAAAAGATCTGTAGAGCTGCATACCGCGTGCCCCTACGCCTGCCAAGTTCTGGTTCTCCCAAGCATCATCTGATGATCACTGTGCCTTTCAGTCTCTGTGCTGAGACTGTTCTCTTGTGGGTGGAGCTGAGTTGAAGGAAGGGAATGAGGAGACTATATCCTCAACCCCTTGAGCTCTGGCTCTAGATCTGCCTGGATGACCTCAGAGAGTCATGACCAAGGTGACTAGCTGAGCTGCCCCAACCGTATAGCTCTCCAGCAGGACATAGCCCGGGCACTCGTCTCTGGCAAGGGTACAGGGCTGCCTGCCTTTTCCACTTCCTTACTGCATGTGTTCCAGGAATGAGAGTGTGGGGACAAGCCCCCGATGATCCTCAGCAGGGCTTGTAGATGGTTTTCTCTCTGCAAACAGATGTCCATGTCTCACCAGAGGGCCAAGTAGTCACCCTGGTACCTTTCAAGCCAATTCGCTTTGAGAGCAGCCAGCTCTCAGTTCTGAGCCTGGTGGGTTTTGTGAGAACATGAGAAGTTATGATTTGTCAAGGTAACTCACAGAGTTGAGAAGCTACTCTTTGAAAGAGGCCTTTCCTGGCTCTCTGTTTAGCATGAGGAATATGGAGTCGGCTTTGCCAAATCCCATTTGTCAGGGCCTCTAGTCAGGAAGCTATGTTCCTGAGTGGAGACTGAGTGACTATACTCCGCTGTTAGTCCTAACTTAGGTAGGTGACAAAGGGCTTGCTCCAGCAGCTCAATTCTTGGGCGCTGTGTGAGTGTTGAAGGACCCATCTCTGGGAGAAGGCAGTCTCCAACAAGAGAAATGAGCTCAAGGTCAGGGTCTCAAGTGGACACTGAGCAGGCTCCCCCCACAGGACAGGCCCTCCCAGATCACGGGCAGCCAGGCTGTTGGGTACCCACTTCTGGGTTGGGCGGGAGGCCTTCTGGCTGAGTCTGGGGCTGCACAGATGTGAGCAGCAAATACAAGTCGGGTCACACGGTAACCTGAGGGACATGGAGCCAGGGAGGCTGAGGGGGAGGTGGAATAGCACACCTCCCTCAAGTTCTTGGGTCAGATCCAGAGAGGAAGGATGTGGTGGCAGCAGACACCGCATAAGCTGGAACAGCACGCTGGGCTGCATGGAATGAAACATCTTCCTGCAGACTCTCCCTGGCTGACTGGGACAGAGCATGACAAAAAGAACGCAAATCCGGTAGTGGGAAGAGGGTGGAGAATCTCCTCAGCTGTGTGCCAAGCAGACAGTAGCTCCCCCAAGCTCTCCAGCAACCATGGGGCAAATGTGCAGGGCTTCCTTTGGAAAGGGGCTCCCGCAGTGCAGACCTCTCCCTCCCTGCCAGGATGGCCCATGAGGATGTCAAACGGCCTCTGCACCCGTAGAGTGCCTCAGCTGATGTGGCTACCAGGCCAGCCTGTGGTGAAGTCCCTACGCTCCACCTGCTTTTCCAGGGCCCCTGCAGGTGGCAGCGGAGGCTGTGGCTTCCCTGGGTTGCCATACAACCAGGGGGGCCGTCTCTGCTGCCCTGTTGTGCCCGGGCTTGTGTCTTCTGTGCTGATCAGCGTCAGACAGCAGCCTCTGCTCCCCTAGTGCCACCGCTGGGGTGAAGGGGGCATGCGGGGTAAACAGCAAATGAGCTGGAAGAGAAACCACTAAAGATTCTGCTGCGTCTGCCATGACATCCTCTCATCTGCCAGAGGGGCAGCCTGCCGCCTGATCTAAGGTCACTGCTGTTGGATGAACAGACGTTAGACTGGGAGTGTCTCAGACATAGCCTTGTGACACTGCAGGCGAGTCAGAGGATTGACAAGTGTCCCCTCTGGAAGCAGCAGCTGCATGTTATCTCTGGGCCCAAAAGTCCTGCACTGTGGCTTCTTTCTTCACCCGGATGCTGCGCCATCATCTTTTCTGGGTGGTTCCTCTTGACCGTGCTCTAGTTGAAGTCAGCTGGGGTCACAGAAGGGAAGCTAGCATTTCTGAGAGGTCACTGTGCTGGATGCATTGCAGGGACGCAAACAAAACTCACCTCCTTTATACCTGCAACCACCTGTTGGGGCTGAGGAGGCTGCGTTAGAGGGGTCATACAACTCGCTCCTGGCCGCCCGGCCAGCATGGAACCACAAGCACAGCTCGGGCCCCTGCTAAGACCCCCATTTACCAAGAGAAACAAGGGAATTGTCATTTAAACGAGCACTTTTTTGGCAAATATGGGTTTAATTTGTGCATCCGTGTGTGCCTGCTCACATGTACACTGTATGTTGTCCTTTTAAATTAAAAAAATAACAACAGGAAGGGATAAAGAGAGCCAGCAAGAAACCAGTCGAGACGTCAACAACACAGAATTTACACAAACATTTCTGAATCTTACAGTGTTGGCGATTAACAAGCCTCTCTGCTGTTTATACCAAATGATGAGTCATTATACCTTATGAATAAAAAATGATCATCACCTGATACAAGGCTATGCTTACATCCTTAAAATATACTTGTTAAGAAAATCTATACCCCAAATATGCTTTATAAATATATTTTCAAGGTTTAGTAATAAAGGGCTCTGTAGGGGTAATTACATTCTGTTTCTTTTTTAAAAGGTAACTGGAGAGAAAGGATGATCAAAGCAAAGAATCGCATTGCATTAAAATTTAAATATATTGGCATCCTGGTATTTGAGGGGAGGCTTTGATTTTCCAGCGAATAACAAATCACGTCATCCTCCCTGCTGGCTGTCCTTCCTCAGCCCACGTCTGTCCTGGAGGCATGGACTTCCAGACACCCCCCAGATTTCCAGGACCAGGCTCTCTCCACAGTCCCCTCCACATCTTAGGCAGAGAAGGTTAAGCCTGGAAGGGGCGTTGGAGACTGGTCTCCGAATGAATCAAGGTCCAGAGAGGCCCACCGGTTTGCCCAAGGTCACACAGCAAAGTAACAGCTGAGTGGAATGGATGTGTATCTGTTGGCAAGAAGGCCCTACCTCCTCCTCCCGCAGCTTTTGCTTCCTCTTCTCCTCCACCGCAGCCCTCTTCTGGTCCTCCCGCTGCCGCTGCTCTTCCAGCTTGCGCCATCGCTCCTCAATTTGCTTTTCGTACTGGAGCTTGGCTCTTTTCTGTTTCTCCAGGATCTGCTGCTCCCGGGCAGCTGGGGACAGCAGAGAGGCAGAGAGGTGTTCTTACGGGGACTCAAACAGACCCACAAGCAACCCTGGTGGGCTCCTAGGCTGCAGCTACGACGGCGAAGAGGGCTGGCACTCTGCCACGACGCAACAGACCTTGGGCATGTGAGCCACACACTCTCTCCGTCTCCCTTTCCTCCTCCATGAAGTGGGGACAGTTACATTGGTGACATCGCAGTGCTGTGAAGATCGACAGAACGCATGGCAAGTGCACCGAACCTGCGTCTCCACCTAGGAGACAGGACTATGGCTGCTGTCATGACGTCGGAGTCGTCATGGAGGCTGACAGCTGAGAAACAAGAGCTGTAAACAGTCATTCAAAGACACGCTAACTCTGCACGCAAAGTGCAAGCCGCGCACCGAAACGCGGAGCCAGGCAAGGGGGCAAATAAGAGCAGCCTTGCCCTCAAGACAAGTGCTACCGGGTCTTAACTCTGCTTGGCCTAATCCCCAGAAGATGCAGGGCCCAGGGGTCCACTGTCTGCTAAGTGAGCACACGAATGGTCCTGGAATGTGTGAACGCGCTAGCTGCCGTGTAGATTCACCTCCACTACGTCACGGTCCTGAGCAGTCGTCCCAGTTCTCTTCCCATTCACTCAGAGATGTCTAAGGGTCATTCATCCCCTGGGACCTAAATAGCCAAAGTGCACAACTTACCGAGACATTTTTCTCTTTCTTCTCTTCTTTCCTTAGCTAGTCTTTGTCTCTCATCAGATTTTAAAAAGCCGTCCATGCCTACAAGAGACAAAACATGATGAAACACTTCTTCAGTCTCTCCTATCTGCTGAGGGCCAGGTGCCCGCACCCCGGGGTCTGGCTCCGCACATACATCATCTGTCACCATCGCTCGTCCCGGGTGCCCAATCCGTCAGCCCCCAGACACACACAGGGCAGGACGCCACAGCTTCCACATCCACCCAGCAAGCTGCACAGTCGTGGCTCCAACACCGCCCTGGCGAACCAGGCACTTTCCTTCATCCTCTGTCCCCGGGCTAGCCCTGGAGGGCTCAGAAAGTTCCACAAGTGACAGTGGCCTGGTAGTACGCAGCAAAGTCCACCAGGTCTCTCCCAGTGTTCCTGAGGGAGGGGAGGAGTGCAAAAGTGGCCCCAGTGTCGGATATCAATGACAACACACGTAGTGAACACTCCGTTTTCTGGAAGCAGCCGACTGCTGAGGGCCACGGACGTACTGCCTGCGTGGGAAGCGCAACACTCAAGTTCAATTTCAGGTGGCTAAGTGTGCTCTGATGTCAATCTTCGTATTTCAGACCACAACGAAGGGCTATAATGTCCTCTGCTTACTTGTCAATTAAATATCTACAAGCAACAATACGGAACAAATGGACTTTTCTCCCAAAACGTCCAGGAAACCTCCACGTCTCCGCCCATCTTCTGCAGGGCCCTGAAGGGTGCTCTACATGGTCACTACAATTAGAAACAACTTTTCACCCTGTCACATTCATGAGCATCAGTTTTATGCTGTTTAAGCACAACATTCTGGAGAAATCGGCTTTGGTGCTAACGCAGATCCCTCCCACCCCTGCCCCCCGCCCCGGCTGGCCCTTCCTCTCAGGGTGTGTCACGAGCAAACCCTACGCTGCCTTGCTGGCTGCCAGAGTCACTGCTTTCAGGAGGTCCCTGCTGCTGTCCAGGAGAGGGACCCAGAGGCCTGACTGCAGTGCCGGCAGTGGGGACACATGCAAGAATGTGACACACTCTGGACTGTGAGATTCCCGCAATAACTGGGTGGTGCGGGCAGGATTCCGTAGCAGGGGTGCTTAAAGCTCGAAAGACAAACCCTGGCAAATCCACCGTGACCAAATGTGCTGCTTGGCGCACACGTTTTCAGTCAGCTCCACCTCACTGTGATGTCACCAACAATACACACATCATAATAAAGGCGGCATGATCTGGTGGCTCAGGCGTTCACCCTGAACCTGGGATGCAGTCCACATACAGCCCAAGAACCTGGGCTCACGGCCCAGGGCAGGGGAAACAACTAAAATGAACTACTGAACAAGATACTTCTTCCTTTCTCTCATTTCCTCCCTGCCTTCATGGTTGTCTGCCTTCCTGCCTCTTAAAAAACAAGGTCCAATTTCTCAGCTCATCTTTACAGGCCTCCCACAATCTGACCCTGAACTCTCTTCCCAGCTTGACCTTGGTAGTGCCCCTTTCTCCAGGCATCCTCCAGCTCAAAATGCCCCTTCTTCCCCACCCAGCACCTATTTAAATCCCACCCATCTTCAAGACCCCAAAGTTCCCCATATCCCATGATGCTCTGTGCTCCCACATGGTCAGCAGACCCTAATAGAGGTCTCCTCAGGGGGCCAAGGGGACCTTTATGCATCTCTGGGTCACCAGAGAAGTAGTGAGAGCTCAGATCACTGCTCCCCAGTGGCTCCAAGATAAACACACACACACACACATACATGCACGCACACACGCACGCATGTACACGCTCAAAGGCAACCATAGTCAGTGCAAGGGGAGCAGTAAGAAAACCAGGCTTCTCTTTTCCTCCAACACTTTCAAGCTGTAGCCTGTGCATCAACAGTTGGAGAACTAAGAGCATGTGCTATGTGAATGCTTACAAAGAGAAGCCTAGTGGCCCGGACAGGCACTGTGCTGGCAGCACATCCAGTCACCCACACCCGCAGGCCCTGCGGCTCATGCTGTGTCGCCCACACCACCTCTAGCCGTCAATGGGCCAGCCCCACACCTCAGGGGCAGCCTGTGAATGAGTGGAAGTGCTCCTTCAGTGGAAGAAAAAGAAAAACTGAGATGAAAGGGCCCGGCACCTTTGCAAATAGCCACATTACCTTGAGGATTTACTGCTGGAAGGCCTTTTTTTCTAGAGACATTCATGATTGTAGACTGCCCCCTCGTGGGAACGAGTGAGGATCACACCTTCAAGTCCTGTCCTTTCCAGAAAATCTTCGTCATCAACCTTACAGTCATCAGTCATTACCTACTGTGTCATAATTGCAGGTGACGACAGAGCCAGCAGCTACCAGGGACCAAGAACACTGCTTGCATTTACTCAATCAGACTGTGATGATGGAGGCGTTATTACGATTTTCATCTCCTAGGTGAACAAGGGAGGCCCAGAGAGGTTAATTAACTCATCTGGGGTCACAACAGAAAGTGGGGTCACAGCAAAAATGTAGTATCTGTTGAGGCAACTTTGATTTCCCAATAATATAAACCCACATGAGCAGATTCTCCAGTCTTTAAATACATGTATACACCCTGCCCACAACCAAAACACCAGCAGTTCTGTACCCCTACTTAGTGGACCCCACCACCACCTGCTCCCCGCCTGCCCTGTTCTCCACTGGTGACCTCAGTTCTACGGTCAATGTCCAAGTGCTGATTTTTTTCTTTTGTCTGTTCGCTTGCTCTGTTTCTTTATTTTACATATTTGAGTGAAATCATTAGGAATTTGTCTTTCTTCTGACTTATTCCACTTAGCATAATCCTCTCTCAATCCATCCATATGGATTCGAGTGACAGGGCTGCGTAGTTTTCCATTGTGTCTACATATCAGATCTTTTTTATCCATTCATCTGACACTTAGGTAGTTGCTAATTCTTGCTTGCAGTGAATAATACTGCAGTAAACATGGGGGTGCATACATCTCTGTGAGTTATTGTTTTTGTGTCTTTTGGGTAAACTCAGAAGTGGGATGACAGGATCGTGTGGGATTTCGGTTTTCAGTTTTTTGAGGAATCCCAGGACCCACACTCTAATTACCACTTTCCTATGTGGCTCTCCAGAGAGGAGGAACGGTAACACCTCCAGCTCAGTGCTCGTGAAGGAAAACTGTGACCTGTGTTGCAGGAACGAGCCTGCGAATGAAGAGGGCAGAATTGTGAGTGAGACTCTCTGGAGAGGCATCACAGAGGTACTGAGAGCCAAGCACGTGCCCGGCTGGGCAGAGGGGTGGCCGCTGCCCTGGGAGGCTAATTATTTGCTTTGTCTTCAAGTTGATGGTTTGGAAACCTTTATTCAACCATGTTTTAGACTCTGAGACCTGGTGGGGAAAGGGGATGGCTGACCAGTGGACCCTGGGACACTGGAGAGTGACACAGCCCACTGTGGATAACCTGGAGTCTGTTGTCACACCACGAGCCGTAAGTCAATTTAAGAGAATCGATGTTAAATGCAATGCTAATTCAGTTCCTCAGCCCCACAGGCCCTCTCTCGCCACAGGGCTGGCTAGG
>RJWH01008148.1:0-33253 GCA_004363575.1 Solenodon paradoxus
ACCTAATACAAAATTTCTCATTTTAACCATTTTTATGTGTACTGTTCAGTGGCATTTTGTAATTCATACTTTTGGGCAATACTAGCATCATCTGTTTACAGATTCTTTTTTATCATCTTTAGCAGAAACTCTGTGTCCATTAAACAAAAACTCCCAATATCACTTGGCCCCAGGTCCTGGTAATTTCTTTTCTATTTTTTATCTCTATGAATTTGTCTGTTCTATTCTAGACAAATTCATAGAGATGAAAGCAGATGTAATCATATAATATTTAGACTCTAGTGTCTAGCTTATTTAACTTAACATGTTTTTAAGGTCCATCCATGCTGTAGCATGTACCCTAATCTCACTCCCTGTTAGACTGAATAACATTCCATTGAACAGATATGCCACATTTGTTTAGTCATATATCTATTTATTGGATTGTTATTGGGTTGTTTCCACTTTCTGGCTATTATAAATAATATTTCTATGAATATGGGTGTACAAATATCTGTTTGAGTCCCTGCTATCAATTCTTTGAGTTATACACTCAGAAGTAGAACTGTTGGATCATATAGCAATTTTATTAACTTTTTAAGGAGTTGCCAAACTGTTTTCCACAACAGCTGTGCCATTTTATATTCCCAGCAAAAAGGTACAATAACCAGCAATTTCTCCACATCCTTGCCAACTCTTATTTTTCTATTTTATTTTTTGTTTTCATACGTCATTGTAATGGGTGTAAAGTGGTCTCTGGGGATTTTTCAGAGGCCCCTTCCTGAACTGACTGATATGAAAGGCAGAATCAGTTGTGGGTTTTTGTGCCACCTGAGAAGGCCAATCACATATGGCTTGGCTGTGAAGTACACAAGGACATTCTTTTCTTTAAACCAGCAGGTCAAAAATCTTTAATGGTTCTTAAAAATATACTTCATATGGAAGTTTTCAAGAATCCTGGGTAGGGCATACCAGCAGGGGTCAGCACTGCTAATTAATGAGAGAGAAAGGTAAATCGGCTGTGTCCAGGGGTAGCTTTTTTTTTATATCAGAAGTTTCTAAATTCCAGTGTTGATATACATTACTTAATTCATTAATGCATGTTCCCAGGCCTTGCCTGCAAAGATTCTAATATACTAGGACTGTGGTGGGGCCTGGGACCTGCACTTTTCAGCAAGCTCTCCAGCTGATTCTAAAGTAGGCAGTTGTTGGCCCTCACTTTGAGAAACACTGCCCATGAAACTACCTCTAAAGTGAAGATGTGATGAGGTGAAGGAAAAGGAAATGAACGAAAACCAAATACTAGAGGAAGACACTTCAAAGACATCTCTGTGTTGGACAGAGATCTGCCCGTAGGACCAGGTTGCACAGATGGGAGTGGGATTCAAGATAAAGTGAGATCAGAAAAATCATTGTTTACGAGCATCTCTTGGCTTTGGAGTTGGCAACACAAACGCAGAGAAAAATGGGAACAACTTAAACATTCTTTCGTGCCTGCGCTTACTAAGGATGATGAGAAGATGAAAAGTAGGAGAGGAAAGATACTTAGAAGGCCTCATTATTCAAGAAGATGAGTGGGATTAACTGAAGAGCAGTTTATATAATATCAACTCCACTGAAAGAGCTGCAAGGGGACCCGATGCGACTCTTGGCTGCAGCGCTGTTTGTGGAGGTGGGGGCTGGAGGCAGCTGGGGAGGCCCGTCCATGAGTGGGGGGCGGGTGGATGTGTTGGACACATACTGTAGAGTGCCCGGTACTTGTTGAAAGAAAAGGTTAGAGAGGAAGTAGTACTTTATGAAATAAGTGCATAGTGAAAACAAGCAAGACAAGGATTAACATAACTAATACTATTTATATAAATTTAAAACAAATGCAAACAAAACACGATACACACTTTGCATGAATACAGTCAAATAAAAAGATGTACAGTAAGTTCATCACAATGATTGTCTTTTGGCAGAAGATGGAGAATAGGAGTGGGGAATGGAGATGAAGAGGAATCCAAAGGAAAAGGAAAGAGAGAAGATCTTACAGAGACCAATGCTGACAATGTGCCATCAAGTGGGGTTAAAAACAAGAGCAGCCTCTTGTGTGTCAGTGGAAGGGGCTTCTATTATGTCACCAGGAGGTCCAAACAGAGGAAAAGAAGGGACCACCAGGAGGACTTTCCTTCAGACCGTCTTGGGAGGAAGGAGTCACAGAGGATGAACACGTTAGAGTTGCCCATCAAAGGTTGAGAAACAACTCACCTCCATGAGACAGTTTTTGTCTCGTTCAGGAGGATTCTCCTGTGTGGGAAGGATGTGGAGATGTGCTCTGGCTGGTGGGTGCTGCTGGCCATAGAGGAGAGAACAGGGCCAGCAGCCAGAGTGGGAAAAGCAGCAGATGGCCTGAGAAGGCCGTAGGAGAGAGCTGGCACTGGAGGAGGAGGAGAGGGAGGAGCAGGTTGAGGACTGACAGGAGACAAAGTCATGAACTTGACTTAGTGGTGTGCCCTGCTGGGCAAGCTATTGCAGAGCCTAATTCAGACTAGACATCGGGACTCTGTGAGGCAGTGGGAAAATGCAAAGAATCGCAAACACCATGAAAAAGAAATCAAGAGGCACTAAATACAAGCAGGTAGACACCAAGAAGAAACGGATAATTGAGCAAAGACCATACAGAATAGAGATGCTGACATTACAGAGTTCTAAACGTGATGAGGAGAGAAGAATATTTCTGATTTCTCTGTTGAGAAAGGAAGCAATTTTCCTAGGTAGTCATTTCTTTTCTCTTCAGAAATGGAACCATTTAGAATGAGAATGTGAGACCCAATATTCTCTCAAGGGGAGCATTTATTTTATTGAGTTGAAGACATAATGGGTAGACATGGGGAAGAACTGAGTTGAGTCCTGAAAGAAACTGAATGAAAAGAATATTTCCTGGTTCTCATTTCTCTTGTTGGAAATTGGGAGTAAGCTTGGGAAAAGTTTGCATCTATGGATTTTTGGAAGCTGGATGCTTTGGAGGAATTGGTGCACAGATTATCAGCAGTAGTGATTCCATTATAATCTAGAAAGTGTTGAAGTTAGTATTGATGAATTTTTGTTAAATGTTCTGAAAGCCCCTGAGGAATCTGGAAGAGCAGAAAGACAAGAAGAGCTGTTATCAGCACTGATTTGGGGAGCTTTTAACATAAGTATAAGGGTAATGGGCTAAAAAATGCCTCTTCTATTTAGGGAACTAATTCATTTTGGGGGCAAGATTTTTAGGCTGGAGGTGCTGGAGAAGGAATGCATGATCTGAGGAAATAAGCACCCACCTCACTCCAGTTGAGTAATAATCAGAATGAGAAAAAAAGCGGAAGTGCTTTTTGGTGAGTCTCTTGACATTTCACAGTTCTAAACCTCAGCACTGCAGACACTTTGGGCTGGTAATTCTCAGTGTGGTAGGTTATTTGACAGTATCTCTGACCTCTACCCAGTGGTAACCCCTCAACCTCAGTTGTGACACCCGAAAATATCTTAGTCACTGCCCAATATCCCAGGTTTAGAAAGAGGGAACTCCTCCCTTCATTGAGCATCCCTGATCTATGAGAACAGGAATTGTCTGCTTTATCTAATTAGATCAATTAATCATTTGACAAAGAGGCACTGAGAATGTCCCTGGCTCTTCAGGCCCTGGCACACAAGTTGAGTTTAGATCCTTGTGTGAAAACACACACAACCAGTGACAGAGACAGAAAACTGGAACAAGTATGGAGATCGTGCCACGATGTCGCATGCTGGAGTGCCTGGGGACGAACTCCAGCGAGAACATCAGCGAGGCTCTGGCACTTGGCAGGAATTCACCCAGGAGCAGGTATTCGGGGACAGTTCAGAAGCAAACACAAGGTGATGGAGGCAGGAGAGAGCAGGTTATGCTCTGGAAACCCGCAACTTCAACCATTAACACTTGGGGGGACGCTTTCCTTTGAGAATCCCTGATTTTGCAACTACCTTTATAATAAAGGTTTTGCCCATTAAAATCCACTAAGGTTTTAAACAAAATACATGAGCTGTCCTTCCTGTCTTTAATGGCTTCTGCGAATGAGGAGCTGGAGTAGGCCGTAGAGGGAGACGTTTCACGGCTCTGGAATTAGACACTCCTGAGTTCAGATTCTCAATCTGCCCCTTCCTAGTGGTATAACTTCGGCAGTGGCTTTGACTCTCTGTTCCTCAGTCTTCTCAGCTGTGAAGTGGAGGTACACTTCACATGAGTTCATACCTGATAGATTTTCTGTGATGACTTAAAGGGAACCGACAGCAGTGAAGAACTTAGCACAGGCACGTAGTAGACACTCATTAAAAGCCTTGGCTTGTTTCTCTTTAATGGACCACTTTCATCAGCATATAAATAGGTTGTGCTTTATATTCACCTATATACACATCTATGTATATATTTCTATGTATTTTCCTTTTTTTAACTTGCATACCACACCACTCTACCGTTTTCCTTCTCTTTATAGAAAAACTCTTAGGAAGAATTGTCTATGGACCCATTAACATCTCTTCTCATTCTCTCTCGAATCCCGTTACATAAAATCTGTGCAGCATCTTCACTTGAATGTTTATTAAACATCCCACCACACAGGTCTGACACAAAACCCTGATTTTTCTTCCTCCCTGCAAACTGTTCCCCTCTGCAGCCTTCTCCATTTTATTTGAT
This sequence comes from Solenodon paradoxus, assembly GCA_004363575.1. Taxonomy (NCBI): domain Eukaryota; kingdom Metazoa; phylum Chordata; class Mammalia; order Eulipotyphla; family Solenodontidae; genus Solenodon; species Solenodon paradoxus. Next base: position 4,667 of record RJWH01008148.1, read on the forward strand.
GAAAATACTTCTTCCAGCTGCTCAGGTAAGAGTTTTGGAGTCATCTTGCATTTTTCATTTTCTCTCACACCCACCTCCAATTTATGAGTAATTTTTTTCAGTTCAACCTTGAAATGATATCCAAAATCTGACAACTTCTCATCACTTCTGCTGTTTACTACTCTGGTCCATGCTGCCACTATCGTCCATCCAGGGAATTCTAATTCTCCTCTGTGTGGCCTCACTGATTCCACCTGACCCTCCTATGGTGGTTAATTCTATGTGCCTACTTGGCTAAGCTTTGGTGCCCGGTTGTTTGATCAAATACCAGTTTGGATGTTGCTGTGAAGGTAATTTTAGATCTGATTAACATTTAAATCAGTAGACTTTGAATAAAGCAGATTATCTTCCATAACACATGAGGAGATCTAATCCAGCAGAAGGTCTTTAGAGCAAAAAAATGAGGATTTCCAAGGAGGAATTTTGCCTCCAGGATGCAACATAACACACAGTGAGATATCATCTCACACCAGTGAGAATGGTCTGTTTCAAAAATACTAGAAACAACAAGCATTAGAGACTAGAGCAAAAAAAAAAAAAGAACCCTCCTGAACTGTTGGTGTGAATGTAAATTAGTGAAATCTCTTTGGAAAACAGTATGAGGGTTCCTCAATCAAAAACGATGGAGCTACCATTAGATCCAGCAATCCCACTCCTAGGCATATACCCAGAGAGCATAAAACTTGAATCCAAAAATATATCTGCACCTCTATGTTCACAGAACAATTCACAATAGCCAAGACATGGAAAGAACCTAACCATCCATCAGTAGGTGGCTGAATAAAGAAGCCGATATTCAGTAGAATTCTATGCAGCTGAAAAAAAGATGAAATTGTCCCCTTGGCAACAACCTAGATGGAACTGGAGAGGATCCTATTAAGCAAATAAGCCAGAATGAAAAAGTGAAGCACAGGACAGTTTCACTCACGTGTGGATTATAAAGAAACAAAACAAATGAACAGACTAAACCTCCCCAAACACAGAGGACACAAGAGAGTCGCTGCCAGGGGAGTGGGAGCGAAGGAAAGAGGGAACAAGGCGGTGAGGAGGGCACTAGGACCCTAGTGGTGGGAGTGGTGAGAAATGCACTGGCCGAGGTGAAATTTTAATATCCTAAAATGCATATAGCAAAGTAAACAAAAGAAATAATAAAATATATATAATTAATTACATCTTTTAACAGAATTTGTATAATATATATAATAGGTATAATTATATATTATATATAAAGAAATTCTGCCTGAGTTTCTAGGTTTCAGACTCAAGACGACAGCATCACAATTTTTTCCTTTCAATTTTTTAATTATGATAAAACTCATCTAATGCAAAATTTACCAGCTTCACTATTTTAAGTGCATAGTTCAGTAGTATTAAATACATTACAATGTTGTGCGGCTGTCACCACTAAGACATCTTCCTAATTCTTTTCAGGTTGTAAAACTGAAACTCTGTCCCGTTAAACAATTCCCCAATCTCCCCTTGAAAGCCCAGCCCCTGAAAACCACCATTACATTTTCTGTCTCTATAATCTGACTACTACCTACCTTACAAAGGTAGACCCATATAGTATTTGCCTTTTGTGACTGGCTTGTTTCACCTACCTACTGCTCCCAGGGCTCGCCCATGCTGCAGTAGGTGCTAGAGCGTCTGTCTTTTTAAAAGACGAAATTATATCTCTACCACATTTTGCTTACCCACATATCCATTGTTGGACACTTGGGTTGCTTCCTTGTTCCAACTATTGTGAATAATGCTGCTATGAACACAAATATGCATATATCTCTGTGAGATCCTGCTTTTAAATCCTTTGGGTATATACCACAAATGGAATTGCTGGGTCATTTGGTAATTCTGTCTTAATTGTTTGAGGAACCGCCATACTGTTTTCTGCAGTGGTTGCAGCATTTTACATTCTCACCTATAGGGCATAAGGGTTCATGTCCTCGGCAAGACTTGTTTTTTTCTGGGGCTTTGGGACAGTAGCCATCCTAAAGGGTATGAGGTGGCGCCAGTTTGCATTATGAATTTTGGACTTGGCACTTCAACAATTGTGTGAGACAATTCTTTAAAACTAATCTTTCTCTCTACATAATATCCCTATTGGTTCTGTTTCCGGGGGGAACCCCTGACTAAGAAGCCTCCCTACAGTGGTTCTTTCCAGGCAGCAGCAGTAAGAGGGAACTGCTTAAAACAGAAATCAGCATGCCAGTCCTCTGAGCAAAAATAATGGCTTCCTATTCAAAAAGAGCAAAACCCTAAGCATAATTCATAATTCATAATAATTCATAATGGCCTGTGACACACTAGGTGCGCTGGTCTGCCCTTGCCTTTTCTAATATTGTCTCCTGTTCTGTCTTTCAGAGTGGTTCAAGTTAAAGAAATGTTGTAAAGACAATTGGGTAAAGTCATAGGCTACAGAAAACAAAATGACACGAAACAAATTACATATTAGAAATCAGAATCTGAATTAGAAACCGTTATGTGAAGGGTCAAAGTTACTTTTCCTGTCTCTCAGGAGTTCATGTCTCTCTTTGCTCTGCTCCCCACCACCCCAAAGTATATTCCTTTCTCTGTTCTCCTCTGCTTACTCATCTTGCACATGGCCTCCAAGTGTCTGACCAATATCCTAAGTGATCCAGTCAATTGACAAATATTAAATAAATGCCTAATCTATGACAGGCACTGATGTAGGCCCTGTGGATAAAGCAGTGAAGAAAACCAACAAAAATAATGACTTCAACTTATGTTCGTGGGGAGGGTAAAGGGGGGTAGGGGGAAATACTAAAAAAAAAAAAAAAAAAAAAAAAGATTAATAGACAAAGTAAATATTATGTCATGTAGATAAACTGTTTTAGAGACCATAAAGCTGGGAAGAATAGAGGAAATTAGAGGATGTGATAGTAAACAAGGTGGCAAAGGAAGATCTCATTGTGAAGACTACAGAAAACACCTGTGGGAAGTAAGGAACTAAGCATGAGCAGCGAGGCTGGCTAGAGTAGGAGTGAGATCAGATGGCTGTGGGGTAGAGAACAGACAGGAAGGGCCCTGCAGGCCAGAGTGGTTTTGGCTTTTACATTGAGTGAGATGGAGAATTATCAGAGCATTTTGAGCAGAGAAATTCCATAGCTGACTCATATTTTAACAGGCTTATTCTGACTGCTCTGTTGAGAACAAACTGTAGGAAGGCAGGGGCAGAAGGGAGTCTATTAAAAGGTAATTCAATAATCTAGCGGGGAGAGAATATCCTGGATCAGAGTAGAAGCAGTGAAAGAGACTCCTATTACTCTGGTCTTGAGCTGATTCTTCCTAAGTTAGTGGAATGGATGGGACAAAGACTAAAACGTGATCAAAATGTGATGAAAATCCTCTTTTGATAATCCTATGGATGGTTGCCACACCATCTGAGTGCAGAAAATCACTAAGTTAGACTGAAGAGTTATTTGTCTCCTACCTTGCTATCTCCTTGGGGGTATTGTTCTAAATGGGAAAACTAAATTTTAGCAAAATTTGTTCCGTGAAAATATTAATTAGAAAGGAGCTTTTGTATATTATACAGGCTTTTATCTCTATTCTGAAATGAGCTGATAACCCCTTCCAGGAGACCTGTAGTCGTCTTGTTGGTATTAAACAGATCCCAGTGGCCCTGATGGGTACCAGAGACAGAATATGCTGCAAAGCATTAACCTCTCACAGACCCCACCGTTTATCTAGTTGATGCAAAGAGCTTTGAGATAATTGTTAAAACTTTTTTTCCATTTTATCTTAAGAAGATAAATGAAATAAACTGAAATGTGGGAAACTTATTAGAATTATTGTTAAGTGGAAAAGTAAGATAACCTCTAGGAATCTCACTTTGGAGCACTCCTTCATTCACTCAACTCACTGGGCTTCTTTAGTTGCCTAGTGTGGCCCCTGGGGCTGGGAGTGGGTAGCTGTGGAGGGAGTACAAAGCTCTCCCAAGTAACTCTTTGTCTTTGTGGATGTTAAATGGTTAGCTTGAAATTGCTTCTCTTGGGGCCTAGAGCGAGCTGAAGAAACCATGCCTGGTCAACTTGGGGTGTTCTAGAAACCTGCACTGGTTTCTCAAACTCACCCCCAGCATGCTTCAGAATTTAGAGTTTTGGCGGAGGGAAGAAGCGCATTGTTAGTAGTGCTTCATCATCTCTGAGCGTGGGCCAGTGGTGGGCAGTGCACAGGTTGAAGAGAGAAGGGCTCCACTGTCTTTTTCCATGGTGCCCACAGTCCTACTCAAAATGCACAATTAGAAAGTTGCTTCCACTTTGCTGCTTCTCAAACATGTCCTTATTAACAGTTGGTGCCTAAAAGGACTTGGCAAACTTTCTTTGACTTTATCCTGTATTCCTCAATATAAACTAAGTCAAAAGAATACACATTCCCATAGGAAACCATGAAGCCATACTCGTTTGGCATGAGACAGAAAAAGGTGGTAAAGATATATAACTTTATTGATAAATTGAACCTTGAACACAACACTATTGCTCACCCTGGGATAGAACAAAGACCCTGAGGATGAGCCAAGAGATGCAGGGAGCCTAGGGCTGACTTGGAGAACAGAGCTGCCTCCACTGTCACTGGAGTCTCAGGCCCATTGCTGATCAAGATGGAGAGCTGGTCGGGATACCAGTCTCATCCTCAGTGACAGTTTGTGCACAGTGTAAGAGGACTGTCAGCTGAGCTGAGGGGCTCTCTGTCCATGGTGATGCGTCTTACATGAGGAGATGCCAAATGTAAAGGCCTAAGATGACTAAGAAAGGGGAAACCACTGGGGCAGTTGTTAGCACAACTGGCAGCAACCTTTGTGTTTCGGGTGAGAAAGACAGAAAGTGGGAGTGAGAACTTCAGATGAATTAAAATACTGTGGCTCCAAGCCCTCCTTCCCCTTTTTGGGTGAAGAGGCACATTGGGCCGAAGAGAGGAAGAGAGAAGCTTGACTTTCTCCTAAGAGGCCTGCAGTGAGTCAGGAGACAGGGGTTCTTGACCACAGTGAGTATCTAGGATACTCTGGAACTCATAATCAGGCTTGAAATAAAATGATTCATGTATCTATCTTCTCCAAGAAGGAAAGATTTCTGTTCCTGAAGACACAGGCTAAGGACGCCTCTTGTTTGGGGGGCGCTATCTTGAAGGGTCTCTGTCGCTACAGAAAGGCGCTAGAATGTCTAAGGTGCCTGTGGTTCTGGGGTTTTGAGAGAACTTTCTGCCAGTGTTAGAGCTAGAATCCCAAGTGAGCACCGGGGGGCCTCTGTACAAGCTCAGAGCAAGCGGCCTGAGGCACATTTCAGAGCAAGCTAGGAAAAGTCCAAAAGACTGAGGAGGTAAGACAAAAAGTGTGAGTGTCTGGACCCCCACAAGAGCAAGCCTTAGGCCGGGGATCCAAGTTCGGATATAAGGGCAGTGAATTGTCCCTGGCACCACCCGGCTGAGGACAGGAATACATCGTCCTCATCAATAAGGAAAGTCCACAGACAAGTCTGACATGCCAGATGTGACCAGGACAGACCCTCTGCACAAAGGAGCAAAGGAATGACACAGGTTGAAGAAGTCCACCAATAACTTCAAAGGACAATGTCACCTTGCCCCATCAGGAACTGAAACCTGGCCTGGTGACCCTCTCTCCCTCCTCCTTCCTCACCATGTGGGTTTTTTTCATTAAAAACCCAGGCTGCTGGCACTGTGGACCAGGTCTGGACCTCCGTTGGTCGGCTCCATTCCTTTACCCTCTAATTAAATCTCTGCTTGCTCACTCGCCTAACTCTGCCTGGGTTCTTTGAGTGACCCCAACGCCACAGTGAGGAGGGCAGGGCAGGCTCTGGGCTACAGGTTTCAGCTCCACTTGCAGTCAGGCTGAGACTCCGGGCCTGGTCTTGCGTGTTCCCGAGAGCCCGGCTAAGCTGGCTGGGTAGTCTGGTTAAAAACCTAGGGCCAAACTAACAGTGGACTCAATGCTGGCATTGGGGAGAAGCTCTAAGGACAAGATCTTGCCACTCTTAGTGTCTCTTTACTCACCTCAGGAAAGAGGCACCAATACTGTATTTCTAAAGTCGGAGAAGTCCTTGTGAATTCCCCACCCTCCCCACCCCACCATCCCAGAGAAGAGGTGAATAGCTTTCATGTTTCAAGCACCTTAAGGAACTTTAAACTGGATAGGCTGCCAGGGTGTCAGGTGGTAAAGGGTAGGTCTGAGTTAATGAGGTAGAAGTGACTGGCTCCAAAAGGGACTGCTGAGGGAACTCCTGAGACAGGGATGGAGGAGTCAGTTGAGGGAGCTGCCTGAGAAAGCAGACTGGATTTCTACCTGGTGTCAGTCAGTCCTTCTCCCCTTAGGGTCCCTTCTGCACCCTCTTCCAGTCCAACTTCCTCTGATTTCTCGTCTTGCATTCACGTTCCTCTATTCAGAAGTTAGTTTAATAGTCATCATCTCAGGAACACAGAGACATATATGACTTTTTTCTAACCAACGCTTTGTCCAGACTGTGCAAGCTCTGCTTTTGCATCTAAGTGTCAAGATCCAAGAACCTTTTCAAAGCCTTCCTTTGGAATTAAGCCTCTTTTCATAGTAGTCTTTAAATTTTAAACACCAAGATAGACATAAAACAAAGTCATAGGAAAGCCAAATTCCCTCTGTTGAATTTTTCCCCAAAGTTCTCTTCATATTTTTGCCTTTGCACCATATACCTGTGCTTATATATTATCCAAGGAGTCTACATTAAATTATTTGGATTAAGCCTTTTTTTCCCAGTAATAATGCGAATGTCTAGAATTCTTCAGACTCAACTAATCTTTCTAGTATTTATACATAAGAAGGAGAATTTCTATTTGATGCTGTTTTGAGTCTTTGTAAAAAACCGTCTTCTCCTTTGATTGGCTCAAGCAGAAAACTTACTTGATTTTCAAAAAAAGCTTTCCTCTCTAAGTTCCCACTGATAATATGCCTTGTTGTGAAATTAAACTGAAAAAGCAAATCCCTATTCACTGGGTTAACTCTGTAGATAATCCATAGCCATAATAACTTCTTAGACAACATTTTGTTAGCCACAATACTTAAAGTAATTGTTTCTGCATTCATGTATTAAGTCTACTCCTCTATTCCCATAAAGGATTAGTGGTGGCATTGCTATTCTTCCATTGAAAAATATCTAAATAACTTTATCAAAAGCTAAGGCATTTTATATTTTATCTTATTTAAGATAACTAACTATAATTCATATAGTCATTTTCCTGAATAATTGAACCACATGGAGCCTGAAATTCACTACTTTTAAACATCACATTGATGAACATGAACATGAACAAGTTGACTAGTGGTTCAGTTATATGTGAAAGCCCAAGGTCTCCACTCCTTTCTCTAGTCTTAGACCAGCAGTAGGTGTCATAACAGTTCTCATTCATCGATATCAAGTATTGTGGAGAATCTTAGCAGTTCTCTTTTGACTCGGTTGGCATGGATTCTGCTTTAATCAGACGTCATTGCATACTTCATAAACCATCTTTCTCCCCTTCCCTCCCTTTTTCCGTATCTCCCTCAAACTCACTTTTAGCCCAGCTATCTTTTTGTGTGACTATTTTACTCTGAAGTTTTGTCTTAGTTTTCTATTGCAGCTTCCAAGGTCATATGAAATCTGTGTGCTACTGACAATTAGCATTTTGCGGTAATGTTAAAGGCAGAAGTTCTAATTCATTTTTCTAAAATACAGAACACTAGCCCTTCCAAATGTTAATGTATTATGAAAACAGGTTCCCTAGCTAATATGGCTTGTGAAATGCTGGTAATTGTTACATACATCGGCATTTTAAAGAATCCAAGGAGTTCTACATTAAAGGCAATTGCTTGTTTGGGCTCAACCTGGTATTTCCCAAATTTATTTGCCACAAATTCACACCACCCACCACTTTCATGAAATACAATCGGGGGCATAAATATTCATGGATCTTGCAGGCTACTGATGTAGACAGATATTATGCAGATCATAGAGATGAGAGTATATGCGTAAACTGAGATAATTACTACTAACATCATGACTTAGGCTAGACTTTAGAGAAAACTTCCCCGGCAAATGTCACTCTTCTACTGTGACCTGAAGGTTGAGTAGGAGTTAATTATCTGCTGGGGGTCTCTGAGGAGACTTCCTCAGGTCATTCAGTCCATCCCTCTGTCTCAGAAGAAAGTAAGCTCCTAGGTTTGTAGATCAGCTCAGAAGACAGGTATTGGATAAAGAGAGTTCATTCTCTGTGACATAGTCATACATTTTAGTCTCTGGTAATGCTGAGGTTTCCTTGGAGAGAAAAGGAAAGAACAGAGAAATTACTAAAGCTTTTGGGGGAAACAAAAACCCTCATAGGATTAGGAGACAGCTGGGATGTGGGAGGTGATAGCTGGAGGCAGAGAGGCGGGGGATGCTGAAGATAACACTCATTTCTATGACAAGACTTGGTTATTTTTACAAATGATCATACAGATTGTTCAACTGTGGTCTATGAAACAGACACGCTCGTCAGTAGTTACAGGATATTGTGTAGTACAAATCTCAAGAGTTTAGCATATTTCCCATCACACACTTGTTAATTGAATGCTGAAATTATCTACCTTCAGCCATGAATGGACTAAACTTAGGTTTTAAAGGACTGAAACCAGGTGCAGGAGGCATTCACAATTAGGGAAGCAATTATGAGTTTATTTAAAGACCCTAAAACTGAGACTTCTTTTTTTTCTTTTTCAGATTCTGAGGGAAGATGATCTGAACATTCTGCTACCCTTGGCAGAGCATCAGGTGTTTATAAATCTGATATTCGCCCTCTTCCAGGCTCCCCTAAATGCAATACAGCTCAGCATGTCAGATCCTACTGCAACACTAAACAACCGATGGCGCCGTGTCAGGAGTAACACGGACCTTGATGTCAGACAACAGAGGTCTATTAGCATATCATTTACCTTAGCAGGTATCCCTTGACCTGAGAGGTCAGATGGTCAGGAAGCTAGGAGTCTGGAGGGGGCGGGCTAGAAAGTGTGATCAAACAAATTATTTAGACTTGGGGGAGTAAATAGAGCGGACTATAATGCAAGGATAAAGTGCGCAGGGGTTCAAGCTTAGGAGAGAAAAAAAACCAAGAGCACTAAGAAGAGATTATTGCTGTCAAGCAACAGCTAGCCTGCTGAGTAAGTGGAGATTCCAGTCTGCTTTAACCATGCACATTGAGTGTCATGAGAATTCCTCCTCTCGTAGCAAATCCCATACTACTAGACTGGCCCTGGGAGCTCAGGAAGGGGAGTCCAAACAGGATGAAGGGTTGTGGTGCCAGACGCAGCCCTTAGAAATGAATTCTTCCAGTCTCATGTTGATGTTCGGGTTGGTGGCACTGTTAAGTTAACTCATGATGGAGCAGTGAGAACCCAAAGTGAGAAACGCTCTCTGTGGCCTTGGTCTGAGGGGACACATCACTAGTATCTAGCTGAAGTTCAGAGAAATCTCTCTTTAACTGTCAATATAATGTTGTCTTGAGAGTGTGGGTTCTGGAATCAAAGAGATTAAACTTTAAATCTTAGCCACTCAGTAACTACTCTCTCAGAGTTCATACAAGAAAACAGTCATGCCAGTTAATAGGTGAAATTTAATACGGAGACCTAATTCCAAATGGAATGAAAGATGGAAAAAGCTAAATAGGAGACAGTGTGGTCATTCCAAGCAAAATCACAAAATTGCTCTCACCACTAGGCCTGGAGGGTCAAAGGGCAGAGCAGAATATGGAAAAAAGGCACTCTTATGACATCTGGAATGTGAAGAAGATGCAGTCACTGCCAGATATAGTAACTAAAGCACAGAGAGAAATATCTTAGTTTCTCTCTTCAGTTTCTTGCCAGTGAACCACTTGGTGAGCCAGAAGCCCATTGGCAAGGGAGCCTGGGAAAATAGTTTGCATAACCAGCAAATAGTTTGCATAACCAGCAAAGTAGGGGAAGACTGGGAAATAGATGTGAGAGCAAACAAACAACCAGAAGTTATTAAGACTTCTGGCTCATTGTCTGGTAGCCTCATTTTCCCCATTTGTAAAATGAGAATATTTTCCTACCTCTGAGGGTGACTGAACATATGTTTCAGTTGTGTTTTCTTAGTTGTAAGGAAGTGTCACTTAAAGAACCTCAAGTAGTTGGAGTGGAAAAGGGAGACCTTTACAGGGATGTTTGTGCAACCAAGGAAACACAGGTCCAAACCCAGAGCCAAGTTTCATAGTGGAGGAAGATCCAACCCAGCAGCCTCAGGAGGAAGAACAGACATGGCTGCAGAGGTGGCTGCCATGGAGGCTGAAATTGGAAAGACCTCTGAAATCCAGCCTAACCAATAGGGGTATCTCAGCAGAGAGTGTTGAAGAATTTTGGATTTTTTTCTCTCCATTAATATGACTCCAGTTTCCTTCTGGGTCTGATTTCTTCTTTCAGCTGTCCAGTGATATCTTCATCCTCTACTCTAAAGTTTTTCTCTAAGTCTTCTGATCAGAGATTCTGGTTTCTCATAATTGGCTCAATGGTGCTCCATCAGAGCCCCTTTGTCTCCTTTCTGCCTCAGATCTTTCATTTTTAGTTAGACTCACCATTTTTCTAGTGCTGAAACTGGGACCAGTTGTAGTATCACCAGGTACAGTGTGAGTGTGTGAGTGTGTGTGTGTGTGTGTGTGTGTGTGTGTGTGTGTGTGTGTGTGTGTAAGGGTTCAGGCATGGAACGGGATGGGGGGATTGTAACACCCCCATTGGGGAAACCTGTACCCGTTGGTATAATTTGGAGCTATTTTGTTGGATGTGTGTTTACCCATATTAACTTTTAGCAAACTGATCGAAACCAGGACAGTGTTTCAAACTGAGGGAAGATGTTGCTAAACCAAGACAATCTCTGTAAAACCAGAGCTATGTTAACCCTAGCTCTAGTTCCCACCGAAATGTCCCCATTTAATTGCATTGGAACAGGAATCTTATGGGGCCAGTTTTTTAAAAATTTAGTGCAACTTTTCATTCAAGCTTCCTCACAGGAACTCTAGGTCTTGAATGCCTTTGGGCGAGGACAGCTTTGGTCTAGTTATGAGTTTGGAGGGTGGGGGGAGTAAGAGCAGGGTGAAATGGTCTAAAACATGCTTTTCTAGTACTGTCCTCAGCAGTGGCTGTGGCTGGGTAACTGGCAGGGGCCGTACTTCTGGCCCCATCTTCTCTGGCATATTTTGGTTCCCATAACCCCATAGGAGCTAGAATTCTTGTCCTTTCTGATCATTTAAGTTCAGACCTAAATGGTCCATCTTTTCAAATTTTTGTTTCTCTTCCGATTACAGTAGCTACTTTCCTTGTTTTGAACGTGGCCATGCACTTTGATTTCTTGTATCACAGAAATTCCTTTGCAGCAAAACAGAGCCTTAAACCTTGAACTTACAACACCATCTTAATTAGAAATTATGCCAATAATTTTAAAATTTATGACTAATATGAACCTGGAATTTATCAAAATTAAGCTCTTAGGAGAAATTCTTTTAAAAAGAATGGGTGACCAAGTGGAGTAAAGGGGAGATACACTAGCTCACAGATTGAGAGACCTAAAGATACTGATGCCACTGAAGGTCCTGAAAAACTAGAGTATTGCGAGGAATAGTTTTAGAGACTGAGGTGAAGATAAACTCTGCCTATAAATCAATGACCCTTTCCCATAAGCAAAACCAAAAATATATATATGGATGACAATATAATCAATAAACAACACAAATATTGGCAATGGTCGGTCAAAAGGTCAAGTGATGAAGGGAAAATAAACTCTGATAAATATAATTTTAGAGACTGAAATGAGGGTGAGTCATGTTGACTACAAGTCATCAAATATTATGTGTTTTCCCCTCCACAGACACTGTCCAAAATTCCCAATCAACCAATGAAAAAAATCAAGAAAAAAATAGGACTAGTCAAAATAAGGAACCATGTAGAAAAATGAACTGACATGAATTTATTGTTAGATGAATAGCATTTCTCGAGAGAAAAATGTCATGGCAAAGGGTTACTCAAGGCATCTGTTCTGCAGCAGAGGAGGAGAACAGGGAGGGAAAGTCATCACTGGCTATTTTAGCTCTGACCCCCACCTTCAGGGTTTGTGTATTTCCAGAGACTGTCCTGGCTAGCTGTGAATGAGACACTGTCTTTCCTCAAGCTCCCTATGGCTTTTCTGGACTTACACGTGTTGTTTTCTTCATCAAAACATTTGGAGAGCCCTTTCTCCTTCTGCAGTAGGGAACAGGGAGAAGAGGCCAGAGAATGTTCTGGCCTTGGCAGTCTCAGGGAAAGAAAAGCAAGACTTTCTGAGGATGAGGATGTACACTGTGGGCCATTTCCTAGGTCCTCACCTACTTCCCACTACCTACAGAACACACTCAGATTGATGAAGGAGAGAGAATGTTCTTTGGGATGGCACACTTCCCTGGTTAGAAATATTCTGACTAGACTTGCTGATTGGAGAAGGAAAGACTCACTTTGTGCTGCTAGAAAGAGATCTTGGCCAACAATTATGAAGTTGCTCTTGACTTCAGAACAGAAAAGGTATCTACTAAGTGCCTCCTGAACCTTTGTACTGGGGCTGGAAAATGGATCAGGCTCTAATGAGTCAAAGGGGTCATGTCAAAGCTGAATTAACATGGAAGAGTAGAGGGTTAGCAGGGGCCCTGAGGGTCCTGAGACTCTTGGTGCAGTGTGACCTGGACTTCTTTTTCCTCTTCAACAAAAGGAAGGATTGGACAAGATAATTTTCAAAGTCCCTCCAACTGCAGGTGGGAAGGGCAGGGGTGATGGGGTACCCAGCACCTAGAGAGTGGTTTAGCTGGAAGTCGAGAACAATTTAAGTTTAAAATCTCTCTTCTCTCAGAAAGATCAGGAGATTTTAGATCTAATCTTATCAAAGCTTATCTCTTTTTTTTATAAAAAGTAAAATCATACTGTATACTTTATTTTACTCCTAATCCCTTCCAATGACTTCAGTACTTTACCAGTCTGTGTATAGCAGCTGATTTTCATGTTTTAGGTGGGAAATAATCATCTGTGATAGTAAAAGTATTTGTGTGAAACTCACTAGTGACCCCTCTCTGGGATCCCACAGCAGTTTTGCCTAAAATTTTGGTTCCTTGACTGTTTATTCAGATTCATCTCCTTGTCGTTTCTTCCAGATATGAGTCCACAGGAAAGGCCTTTCACACTCAAGATGATAAGTTCATTCATTATTTATTCACTATGTTTCAGGAGCTAGCCCTGAAAGGGATGCAGTACACACAGGAGGAAGACAGATGTGTCCCTGCCTTCCTGGTGTCTTTGGACATGTGTATGGAGGGGGCACAACCTGGACATAGGAAAGCAGAATATAAGTAATTCTGTGCTATTCTAAGAGCTCACAAGTAGACAGAGGGCTGGGAAAGAAGACAGGCATAGTGATGGAGTTCCCTCTGGATGTCAGGGAGGAGGGAGGGGAGCTCATCCTCTGCAGCTGCATCCTCATACTGCTGCAGAGGTAACAATTACTCCAAAACCTGATAAAGGGATCCGCTCTGCTAAGAGCAAACACTTGATTCTAGGCCAAGGAAAAGTGCAAGTGCTGGGGTCTCTGGCAGCTGAGAATGACAGTGGAAGAACTGCTGGATCCCCAGAGTGGCACAGCCACTCCTCTACATACCAGCAGACATGCCACTCTAATTTGTAGGACTTCAAATAGCTATCGAGAAAAATCTCCTAACTTCACAATGATGAAACATGTAACCAGAGTCTTGGCAAAGGCCTGAAGGCCAGTCTGGGACCCTCAGCAGGCCTGACCTCAGCACAGGACTGGAAGAAGTGAACTCAGCCTTTTGCTTCTTTCCGTGTGAAGAACCGCCCAGGACACTGTTTGGCAGAGTTTGGGACTGGAAGAAACTCTACTCTTTTTTTCCTTTTTTATTCCTTCCAAAAATGGGTCCCGAAGAATGGGAAGTGGTTTTCGATGGTTGAATGTAATTTGTGCCAGGCTCTTTAACAGTTTTACATGCTTATTTTAAGCCTTGTTTCTACCTCTGAGGTAAGAATTACTGTTATCCTGACTTTATAAAGACAGGGACAGAGAAGTTCCGACAGCTGGGTGGCTCCAGATTCTATTCCCTTAACCACTGGCAACACTGTTTCATATTAGGGTAGTACAACATCAGGAGGAGGGTGGAGGTGCTCTCTCTGGAGCTTTTGAAAAGCATGTTAATTTTCTGTGCAAGGAGATTTCTAGATCCCATGAATTATACTAAATTAGATTTTTTAGCAGTAGAACCAGAAACTTGCATTTTTAGATCACTGTCTAGTTGATTCTAAATGCTATCTGCCAATTAAAAAGCCCAGACGTGGGCATTCACAAGTATGGAACCAAGAGGGTGATCTTTGAATTCCTTCAATTATAACAACAATAATATGCCATTTCTGGAGGGCCTTCTCAGAGCTGGACATTGTATCTCAGGTGCTTCCATGTGTGACTATGTTGAAACATGATAATTCTGTTAAGAAGAAGATGAGTTTACATTTTACAGTCGAGGTCATCTCAATTCAGAGAGAGAGCTAACTTTTCTAAAGTCGTGCAGAAAGTGAATTGCAGAACTGATGTTCAAACCTCATCTGCCTGCTTGTGCGCCCCCACATCATGCTAGCTACAATTCTGCCGGGTCAATTTTAGATACAGCGTGGCCGGATCAACCTCAAATTTTTTTTTCTTCCAAACAACAAAAATGAAATGAAATCTTTCTAGATAAATGGTCTTTGGCAAATTGTTTAGCCCCTTATTTTCTTATTTATAAAATAGAAGAACTATATAGCGATACTATAACTATCCCTCAGACATTTGTTGTAAGGGTTAAATGAGATCATCCACATAAAGCCTTTAAAGAAGCAGCTAGCATTTGGTTAGCGCTCAATATGTGTTTCTGCTGTTACTGTCACTGCTATTAGACTGTGAAACTTTTCTGAAAAGAAATTTGTACAGCTAGTCCATGATCATCGTTTTTTGATGACCAAGATTGACTGCTACTTTCTTCTTTAACTGACAGAAATCAGCCTACTTCCTTAGGAAATCAAAAACCGCGAGTCCTCAGATGTTGTCTTGGGCCATCCCTCCCATGATAGGTCTGGAGTCGGCGGAGCTCTATGTATTTGCACCTTCTCATTCCTATAACTTTCCCTTTGTCAGGTAAACTTACACTTTTCACTAATTACTGATTATCTTCATTCATTCATTCACTTACCCAGCAAACATTTTTTGAGGACCTATTCCGTGCCAGGCGCTGCAGATGCAGCAGGGAACAAAACAAGATTCTGCTCATTTGGAACTTACATTCTAGTGGGGACTGAGAGAGACAGACATGAACCAACAAGCATAGCATATGCTAGATGGTGATAAGTTCTACGGAGGAAACTAGACCAGAAAAAGGCTACAAGGAATGCCAGAGATGCTGGGATGCAGTTTTAAATAGAATTGCCAAGGAAGTCTTCAGAAAGAAGGGAGTATTTCAGCAAAGGGTTGAACATGGTTAGGGAGTAAGTCATGTGCATTTCTGGGGGAAGAACTTTCCAGGGAGAATTTTGTTAAGTGAACAGTCCTAGTGCTAGGTAGGTTGGTAAGTATGAGTGACCAACCCAAGTTGAGTGAGGGAGATGGATGGTAATAGGCAGTGGGGCCTCGTAGAGGGTCACTGTAAATCTTTAGTTTTTACTCTGATGAGAAGTTGGAAGGTTCTGAGCTGAGAAATACTGTGTTGGTGTTTTCACAGGAACACTCTAGCTCTTTCATTGAGGATAGATTATAGAAGGACAAGGATTGAGGTAGGTAGAGACTGTAGGTGTGACTGTTGCAATAATCCAGGATCATTTAAGAAGGCCATTTTTATTAAATGGCTATGGGATGGCTTGCCATATATTCCAAAGCTAGTTTCACCACAGTATGGAACTGGCCCTCCACTGCCAGTTCTGTATCCCCAATGTTACAGGCTGCAGACCCCATATCACTGACAATGGACTCCTCTGCTAGAATTGCCTACTGCCATCACACAGCACTCCAGACCACCAGGCTTCTGATCCTAGGCCTCAAGTTACTGTAACTGGTGAAGCCTGGGTTAGATAACTGTGTCTATGCCCTAGCCACAAGGGCAGCAGGCAAAATGAGTGTCTGACACTCTTAGCGTCTACAGTGGGTAGTGGGCAATTCCCAACCACACAACAGGGATTAAGAATGTTAAATGGCCAAAAAAGAATGACAACTCTCCACCACTGGCAGGGATACTTCTTGATCCTTAGCCCCTGCATTTCTGCCTGGTTATACACTAAGTAGGTTTCAAGTAAGTCTTCTCATGGTTTTTCCACAACACGGCAGCAGCAACAGAATCTCCCTGTTCTCACAGTGATACATACCACATGCTCACAGTGTGGATGACTTAGGCATATAATGTGAATTATGTTAAGATGTACTGTTATACTCTTCCAGTGTTCTACAGCATTTTACCTTTTTCAGCGTTGAAGGCATATTAATTCCCTCCTGCTCCTTTCCTATTATATTGACAGTTGAGAATAGTGAATAGATAGGGAAAGTGAAAAGAGATGTGTGAGGTCAGGAATGAGTAGTGAACACCCTAGTATTGCCACAGCTGTCAATATTTTGACCTCAATCACTTTGTCATTAGATGACTCATGTTATAGAATCAACCAAACATTGAGATAGAATTTAGAGTTTGCCATTCCTCACTAATCCTTATCACTCTGGAGAACCAGGCATTAATTATGTCACATCCCCCCCCCCCATTCTCTATTTAAATTCAATATTAGGAGGTACTCAATGACCTAGGAAAAATTCAGAAGACTTTCAAACTCAGAAGCTGAAATGACCTGAAAGTTTAATTTATAGCTCCTTCTTGCAAAATTGTTAATTCGAGTTTATATTTGCAAATATTTATTAAAGATTGAGACTATATTACTCTCTTCTCCTCTTGATATTATATTCCCAATTATTACTTCTTGCTTAAACCTTTCGGTGTTATAAGAAAAGTCCTGATGAGATTTTAGAAGAGGGTTACCCTGATGAACTGTGGAGTAGTTAAAAATGCCTACACCTAGGCTCACTCAAGACCAATTAAATCAAGTTTCCAAGGCCCACCCCCCACTCCCCATGATTTTAATGAGCAATGAGGGCTGAGGACCAGTGGTGTAGGCCTTGGAGGCAAATATGATTCATATTAGATATAGGAATTCATCAGGTGGTCTAAAGATAGTGTAGGCTTTAGAATAAGCAGGGTAATTAGGTACTAAGGCGGGGCTGCCAGGGGGTGAAGAAGTGAGGTTGCAGGGGAAGCCGGTGCTTCCTGTCACAGTCACACTGTTTTATTCCTAAAGAGAGTCAAGAACGACAACAAATTTCATGCAAGGGTACACTTAGCCTGAAAAATACACAGATAACTGTTTCAAATAAGTCTAACAAGATGGAGGAGAGTGAGTTGGGACGGTGGGTCCTTGCCAGAGCCAAAGAGAGAGACCATGAAGAATGAACTCACAGATTGTAGTAGGCTTTGGTTTAGAAGACAAGGCTGCAGGGAAGATGGTGTCTGGAGAAGTCTCGCTGTCAGAAGCAGCAATGGCAGAAGCTCTATAAGGCAATGAGGCCTAGGACCGTGGGATAAGCTATTGGGTCTCGGACAGCTGCTGTAGTAAAATGGGCTTCAGGGAGCACCTGGTGGTATCATTTGGAAGCTTTCCTGGCTCCCTGCCTCCAAGGCCAATTCTCTGGTCTTCCTCAGGATTGAGGTCCCTCAGGGTTTCCTTAATAAGGTTGCATTGTGTTTAGGCCAACAGAGTAAGTTCTGTGTTCATAATGAAGAACTCTGATTCTTAGTTAATATTCTTATTTACTCATCATTCAACTCAACTGAGTAGAAGATATTCTTATTTAATAAAAAGGAAAGTGAGAATCCGAGAAATTAAAAAGCTTGTCAAGGACCAGACAGACAAAACAGGGCAAAACTGAAGTCAAGTTCCCATGGGAAGGATTCCAGAGTGCATGCCTGTCCCTTGTAGATTCTGGAAAGGGGCTGTATAGAATCGACAGTGGAAGTCTGAATGTCTTTGGCTAGGCAGTCACCTCCTTCATGGGTCAGCTGAGGGAAATGACCTGAGGTTCAAGTTTGCCTAAAATTTGCTAAGCAGAGCCTGCCTTTTATTATTCAAAGAATGTTGGGCTCTAACTGGATGCTTCTAGGATTTTGTGTTTTGATACTTTATGATTTTCTAGCAGTCTTACTGAGCAGGCTCGTCCTTTTTGGAGCTGAAATTATAGAAGGGGCTCTCTCCTGCACCCAGTCAGTATCAGAGGAGTCACATTTGTAAGGCCTGGGGACCCATTTTTAGAAGAGCTGAGACTGGCAGAGTGTCCAGATGAGAGAAAAACAAAAAAACGGGGGTCGCTGTTGCCTCCATTTCCTGATGCTGCTCACCGATGCCACCCACTCAGGACCAGGAGAGAAAACGCATTTAGACGCCAAACCACTGCAGCGGGAACAGCTCTACCCAGCAAACCAACTCTAGAGCCCTTGAGTTGAAAAGCCAGAGGGACCTTAGAAACGTTGCGCCTGAGCTGAGGAAATGAGCTCAGGAAAGCTTTTCTAGAAGTCATCACACAATTAGTGACCAATTAACTACAGATGCAGTTTACAATGAGGAAAAAAAGAAAGTTTAAGAAAAAAGGACGTGTGTTTACAATTTGTAACGTAACCGGGGAGGCAGAGAACATGGATGTGAGCTGTAAAAGCGCTGCAGGAATTCGGGAGAGGACGGTCGCCCAGGGGCACTTGGGTGAAGCCGAGAGGTTACCAGGAGAGCCCGTAGCCCAAGGCGGGACAGGGACAATGAGCGCGCTGGGCACTCTGACCCGGCCGGGAGGAGGCCTGCTCCCCGACCCCACCCCAGCGGTTCCAGAAGCCTGGGTCCCTGAGCAAACCTGGGAAGGGGCCTGAAGATGGCTCTGCCGGGTGCCCCTCGCTCCCCAGCGAATGCCGTAAGTCTTGGGTCTGCTGGAAGGCTCAGGGGGTGGGCCCGCTTGGCTTCCCTTTCTGCCCCTCGGGCTCCTTGTCTCCACCCACCTCCTTCGTCGCCTGCTGCTGCTTTACCGCAAAGAGTGGGAAGGAAAACTCAGAACACGAAGCCATTTCCAGTTAATAGGAGGTGCGTGGGGGGCGTTGGGGGGGCCGGTGGGTACGTAGAGAGGAGGCGCTCCCCGACCCCTCCCACCACAGCCTCGCCTAGCTGCCTCCTCTCCCCTCCCCCTGCCCTGGCTGTCTGTGCACCAAGACCCTGGACAGCGGCGATGCAGGCAGCCCCCCCCATCCCCCCCCACCCCCTTAGCAATCTGCCCTCTTAAGGATATCTTGAAACTGACGGTGGCGCTTTCAAATCCCAGTTTCATTATATATTTGTGCTTCCTATGGACGAGATCCCCATAGTCATGCTGCAAGAGTGGGGGAGGGGCGGGAGCATCATCCTTCAATTTGTCGCAGCTTATTTCTGCATCACAGAGGCCATGTTGCTGAAAGAACTGGAACCCTGCAAAGCTCAGGAATCGGGCAGTCAAATGAATGGAAACACGACTAACAGGAAGCACAGATCCAGTATTCCAGAAGAGGAGCGTCAGAGCCCCCCTGTTGCTGTCCTCTGCAGGAGAGGACAGGAGAAAGAAGTCCGCCTCACCCACGTGACTTCCAGTTTGCTTGAAAAATAGTGTCTCAGTCCGTTGTTCAATGGATTTTGCCTTTTGGAGTCCTCACTGCAGCCCTAAGGCCCTCCCAGGATGGATAAGCTTCTTCCTATTAAGTTTTCATTTATTTATTCATGCAATAAATATTTACGGAGTGTCTGATATGTGCCAGGCATTATTCAAATGAACAAATATCTCATCTTTGCCGTCCTCCCAAGAATCTAACATGCTCGTGGAGGAAAGAGAAAATAAAGAACAAACATAATAAATACATGAATTAAATGTTAGAAGGTGACTGATAAGCAGAGATGGGATCAGGGAGATCAAAGTGTGGTGGGTTCCAATTTAGGATGCCATGGTCAGGGTGGGCCCCAGGAGGACCACACCATGAGAGCTGCCAGGCAGGAATTAGGTTGTAGCACATTCGCTGACTTGGCCCCAGGAGTGGAGCATCAGTTATCCACATTTCAATAGAGCATTACAGCTCCCGCTTCCCTTCCTACCCCTGGGAGATCTGGGAATTGGTTGTGATTTTTGCAAACAGGCAGGAAGGTGAGGGAGGCAAGAGATCATAAAATACAAGGAATTCTGTGCTCAGATGGGTACAAGCCATCTGGGATGGGTTTCTGAGAAAGCTAGTGCTAGGTGTTTCCAGCTTGAGGGTGGGAAACAGTTATAGATGGTGTGAAGCTGGAGGATACTTTGTAATGCTCCTAAACTGAATTTTCCAATTGGGTTGATGCTAATAACAATAATTATTAAAAAGCACATGTAAATTCATCTGATTTTCTTTAACTAGAATGTCACCTAACTTCCATGAGAACACAGGCCTTGTTTTCTTCACCACCGTGCCTGGAATGGTGCCAGGCACAGAATGGTACTCACAGAATGAATGAATGAATGAATGAATGAATGACTAACTACAGGTGCTCCGGCCGTGGACCCTATAATGAGATGCTGTGGAGCTTCTAGGCCTGTCAAAACGTTCAGAGTGCAGCAAATATAAAGTTCAGAGTGTATCTTCTCATTGTTAACTGCTCTGCTTATGACTCCAGGCCGTATTAGAGTGATGTTTCTCTCTTTACTGAGTTTGCTACTCATCCCCATGATGAGTAGGCCAGTAGAGGAAAAAAGAAGATGGGAGGTATTAGAAGAAAAGAAACATCAGGTTCCACTTGGAGTCACTTATGCTAAGCCCCGGGTCACCAATCCAAGACTTAATACCTAATTTAATTACAGTTATGGCCTCTTCCTGGAATTGAATCTTAAATAGGTCAATATAGAATTACCTGGTCAGTACTATGAGGTAATCTGCTGATAGACCCCTTTTGTCCCCTAAAGGAGGGTGACCTTGCTACAACCAACTGATTTTTTACTAGCACAACTTCTTGGTCCCACTCCCTTCTTATGTAAGTCTTGCTTCTTTTTATTTTATTTTTTTTACTGCTCTGCAGAGCTCTTTCTATCTGCTAATGGGATGTGACCTGATTCATAAATCATTGAGTAAAGCCATCTTTAACATTTACTTTGTTGAATTTTGTTTTTTTAATAGGAAAAAAGAAAACCTTATCTTGCCATTCATTCATTACTTCATTCAGTTCTTAAAACAACCCCAGTTTACAGAAGAGGAAACTGAGACTTAGGTTAAATCATTGCCACAACCTTATGGCAACTTATTGCCAAGGAGTCTCAGACTCTAGAGCTGTGTTCTTAACCATTCCACTAGCTGGGAGGCCAAAGAAAGTACCATCAGCTTTCCCATTGCCCCACCATCCGCTACCCTCAACTCCAGGCACATGGCAGCATTTAGGGTAGGTTCCTTGAAGTTTAGAAGGTTGTTTTAAAGTATGCCAATTCCTTTAATAGTTCAAAAGCAAGAGACCACATTATTTTATTTCTTGAAATTGGGTTGAGTTCACAATTTCTTACAGTTTAGGTTATCACTGTTTGACCTGTTTATGTCTTCTGAGGTTATCCAGGAATAAGGTTTATTAGTATCTATTAGACAGGTACTAAGCAAGTCACTGAGTGGAGAATGGCAGGAAGGATGAAAACTGGCAGCAGAAATCCTTCTGCCCAATCTGGCTGCAGTGATAGTTACTAGTTACTGAGGAAAGCAATAAAAAAAAAAAAAAAAAAAAAAATCAGCCCTTAATTGTACATAGATATGTGAATTAATGTGTTAACACAAATTCATGTAAAAATACATAAATGTAAACTCACTTGCCATCTTTTCATGTAAGGCAAAGACCTTTCTTTGATTTTGGACTGGCTGACTCGAGTTTTGTGTTATATCACACCCACGGTGAATTTCCAGTTCTGGTTTCTTTCAAGAAAATCAACTACCTAAAGACAATTTTCAATTAAGCTGAGTGCAGAATACTTGTAGATTAAGAAAAACTTCCTCTTACGCTTTCAGAGTTGTCTTTATCACATCTAACTTGATAGTTAGGTTTGTGTTTGTGTGGATTCAATTTGTTGAGTCTTTCAAAGCACTGAAAACAAGTTTTTTTAGCAACACTTCTTTGTTTTCTATTTGCTTTAAGTTTACTCATGCTTTGAGTTCACCTAAGAATTAAAGTCTGTAGCTATCATGAAAGCACTACCAGTATAAAATGATAAGAGAGCAGACATGGCTGAGTCTTGGCAAGCTAACTAGTGGAGGAGGAAGTTGACAAAGAGCTGCCTCCTGGCTCAGAGACTAAGCCATGCCATGGGCACCAGAGGTAAGTTTATTATAGAGAATGGACAGTGGAAATGAATTTGGAGAGTCAGCCAGGTAGAGGCTGATTGAGAGCTTTTACTATGTCTATATCCTAAACGTGTCACCGTCTAGACCTACAGAGTCTCACAGCCTATTGGGAATATGCCCTGGAGATCTGTGTTACCACATGCCCAGCCCACGTCCACAAAGGATGTTTAAATCACTGCTCAGGATCACAGGTTGGGCCCACCCACTCAAACCACTGGAGGTGGACGCCTGACCCAGAGACAGTCAACCAGGCCTTGGAGGCTTTCTGGGAAATAAAAAGCCAACTAAATTAGATTACTCTAACAAGGACTTCACACTTGGGAACCACAGAGACGCAATAAATTGGTGACAGGTGTTTGAGTGCACCAGATCATGAAGTCACGTCTGAGCAGTTATTATGGGGCCTCTGGAGTTTTGAGAGTATGGAAGTACAGGTGGAGAAGGTCAGGAACAGTAGCAATACAGGTGGAATAGTTATATAAAAAAATAGAGAAACCATAAAAGAGGGTAGAGATGAATAGTGGCTGATATCCACCTTCCCAAGTCAATAAGTTGTCCAGCATTTCCTATATCCCCCTGTATTCTTGTCATTAACACTCCTTTTTACCAGAGTGAGTTTGAATGGTTCCTAGGCCTTGCCATGAAGAGTCCCTTCTATGTTAGGAGACAAGGTGAGAATAAGCAAGTGCTAAATTGTATTGTATGTTACTGAGTATTAAGAACCCCCCAGAGTTCAGAGAATAGAAAGATGAGTTAAAATCTTGAATTTCTGCCCCAGTGTTCCTCTAAACACTGGGATTCAAGTACCCCCTACCCATTAGTTCTGTCTGCCCCATCAAACCGCAATGTCTGCTTCTGTCCATCTTTGCCCCTTGCAAAGAACGGGAGATTAATTAACCTGGTTGGCCAATATGCTAGCTTAGCATACCACCTCCTTTGTCATTTCCACTCTGACTTTGCATTCCAGACCAGTATCTCCTACAGCTGGCCTTTTCGCAGTGCCCACCAGTTTGGTGGCCTGGAATCGAGATTTGCCTTCCTTTCCTTTTTGATTCTTCCAAGACTGGTCCTACTATTGAGGTTGCTCCTGTGGACAGTTCTAGCTGCTGGCTGAGGTCTCTCCCTGAAGTTGACTGCCTTTCTCCCTACACTCCCTCTTCGCTGTTAGCTAAAGGAATTCTCCTAGTCACCCAAACTATTTCCCAGGCTCCTGTCCTTTCCTGCCTCTCTTCCAACCATTATTATTTCAGAATTTTCACAGACAAGGAGGGACCTGATTAGACCTGAAAGGATAAGCAGATGTGGTTTAGTAGAGGGGCAGGAGAAAGGTACCCAACATCAATTAGGAAAATTGCTGATGATTTATACCATTTGTTTTCATTGACTTTTAGATTGTGGCCATGTTTTTAGTAAGAATATATCGTTATTTTTCCCAGAGACCAGTGTGTATGTTTGTCAGCTATTATGTGAGATTTTTAAAGTCAGTACTTGGACTTAATGCCAAAATTGCATCCCATGAAAGGCCCAAGAAAGATGTGGGTCATGTTCCCTGTATTTGTGGGAAGCCATGGTTAGATGGATTAATGAGTTGTAGTAGAAATATTCTCAATCATTCCAGCTGGAAAAAGTAGCGGCATCAGTGGAAAATTGACTGAGCATAACTTTATAAGAGCTGCTTTAACTCCCCAAGTTAAAGAAAAATATATTACAAACCCACTGCATGATTGGAGAATAAATCTCTAGTAACCTCTCAGTAACATGGCATTCAGAATAAGTGAACTTTTTAGATAATGGAAAGTTATTCCTTTAAAAGGTAAATATATTTAGAAATTAGACCCTATTTTCTTGCTTTAATTAAACAGAATTTATTAAACTAAATTAGTATTCCTTGAACCCTGGTTCAGGGTCTCTCTAGATATTTTATAAGATCTACTTAGCATATCTTCTGGCAACGGGCAGGTGCAGGTCATGCTGTGATGCTGACAAACTGCTTACAACTGACAGAATAAAAATGGGCACATTTTCCAAAAGCAGCCCATCTACAAACTGGCCAATGATTGCTGGTCTGTTGTCTGACTTAAAAAGTTGAACTGGGCAAATGGGATGCTCAGTAATCTAAACCCAAGATGGAAAGCATTAGAGATTAGTGATGGAAGCCTAAACAAAGCATTGTGACATCAGAGTTGGAGCTGAGGACTCCATGATGTCTGTGAGCAGAGCTAGGAGGAAGCAGTAACCATGAGAAAGTAGATAAAGAGTTGATTGAGAGAAGGTTAAGGTGTCAATATGCAGACAGAAGCAGAGCCACTAGGGACTCCTTCCATGCATGAAGAGAAGGGATTAGCAGATTGCCTGAGCCATATTATTTCCGAAGAGCATGCCAGTTCTAAATTGTCTTCTAAAACACATGAAGACTTTTCGGTTGCTTCCTTTCTCCCCACCTCTGAGATTATGATGACCTGTTTCTCAAATCTCAAAGGAGGGAAACAATAGAACCCTTACTTGAGTGCTGTGTGCAGGCCTTCTGAGGTCTGAGGCGTCTAAGGCAGGAGAGGGGCCAGCACTGAAGGCTTCAGTCTGCTCTGCTCTTTGGGCTGCTGCCATTTTTCCTCAGTTGTCTTCTGGGTTCACCAAGTCCCTTCTCCTCACACTTGGAGGGTCTATTTCTTTCTGAATCACCAACATGTGTAGGCTTTGTTCTGGTTTATCTTTTTTTGTCACTTTCTCATTTTTCATCACTGTCTTCTTCTCCTTCTGATTCCAAGTAATTCTCCTGGGCTTCTGGCTTTTGAAATTCTCCACGATCTGACTTCTGTTGGTTTCTGAGGTCCTGCTCTCCTGGATATGTGCTGTTATTTGGGGGAAGAACTGGATGCCTGCGTCTTCTATAACCTTCAAGGTTTGAATGGTGCCGGAGTACTCACTCCCAGATGCCTCTGGGAGTCTTCTCAGGTTCGCAGCTGTTCTGGAGACTAAGGGTGCCAGATGCCAGAGAGATATCAGTTGGTTTTTAATGCGTTATTATTATTGTCTTGGCAGCAAAGCCTTTGGAGTCCCTTGCCTATTTTAAAATTAGTCTGTATTCCATGAGCTCAAACCAGTTGAGCTGTGGGGGGCAAATGAGCTAAAATGTTTGTTGTGCTAAACTTCAGGAAAAAATTAAAAATTGACCTCAGGTAATGAACGGAATAAATATTGTTAGATAATTACAAACTATTGATAGTGTACGCTCGAATACTATCTTGAAAACACCTGAACAGAGCATAAACAAGAAAAATAGAATAATTATGAGGGAGACTTTAACATTTTCCAAATATCAATTAAGCAAATCAAGAAATCTCCAACAGTCCATTTTCTTGAGAGACTAGCAAACCATCCTGTGTCTAGTTTCTGGATTCCCATGGGTCTTTTATCTGACATAAGGTGGAATGAAGGGTGATAGGATGGCCTAATAGCATGAGAAAATAATGTGATCCCATGTCTTTAAACATGACTTTCTCCTCCATATTGGTTTTAGAAAGAAAATTTGGAGCAACTGACTTAAAGCAATGCTTGCCATATCCTCTTTCTCTTCTCTCACATAGAAAAAGTGGGGAGAAAAGACCTCTTACCCATCTTGAATTTACTGTGGAACATTCCCTGGAGTGTATAAGACTTATGAGCACCAAACAAATAACCACTTCAGGAATGCATACATTCTGAGAGGGTGTCACATAAAATCAGAACAAAGACAGCACTGGGAGAAAATACTGAAAGGTTGGCACTTTGTTTCATTCAGTCATGTTGAGTGTCCATGCCTCCATGCCTGCTTCCCTCCCTCCCTCTCTCCCTCTCTCCCTCTCTTTTTCCTTCCCTTGCTTCCTCCACCCATGTAGCTTACAGTTAAAATTTAGAGGTAATGTTTGCCAATGACTGTGTCACAACATGGTCATTTGAAATGATGAAAATTAGAAAGCCATCTCTGAGTGAAAATAAGTCTGCCTGTGCCTTACTGGCCTAGAAGATAAGACCACCAGGCGCTGTCCATGTACATCCCAAGAAAAGAAGTCTGATTGCCAACTAGTTTGTCTATGAGGATGACTTTGCCATACATGTAATATGTGGACATTTCCTATAAATTATATGAGATAAACTTACAGTTTCAAAAAATATTTTTTTAAGGAAAGTTACAGGCAGGAATGAAGGTGAGCAGAGACAAACAGAAAGAAAGAGGAGGAGAAGCATTGCTTTATTTAGTTGTTCATCTTGGTTGTTCCCGCCGATCCTGGGACATGAATCTACAACTTTGGGATGTATGTGTGCTGTGCCCAACTCCTACTCCACCAGGGCATGCTCAGTTTCAAAGTTTTAAAAATACTTATGTATTAAACAATGTATAGTAAAGTAGAAATTCTATTCTTTATATTTAAATTAATGATAAAAAATTAGATTGCAGCTTAAAAATGTGTGAATAGACATAAAATTTTCCAAAAATATTTACCCTGGGAAAATCAGAACAAAAGAATAGAGTACAAGTGTTGTCAGCAGTGGCTAAGAGAGTGATGGTCTTCTGTTTAGAGAAGATAAAGAGAGATGCAAATTGTGGAAATTGTTCTGAAACAATTCAGTGTCACTGAATGAATGTTGTCACCACTTTGTGTGGTACAAGTTGCTGTGGCCACACAGAGATGAATACATGCTGATGACATTGCTGTGTCTTAAACAAGATTAATTTTTAGTTAAAAAAAATCTCTGCTACACATCAGTTTAGGAGGAAGTTGGTGTCCTAATGAAATAAAAATAAGGTACTGACTCCAAAAATGTTTTGATTGTTGGGAGAAACCATCTTCCTGGTAAAGAGGATTCGAGCAACAATGAATAGGCAGTCCAGCATCAAACTTTTAAAATATGTCCAAGAAGAGGGTGGAGGGTGCATTTTTATGGCTTAGGTGGCTAGGGTGTGAATCATGCAAAGCCTGAGAACCTGGGTTCACAACCTAGCCCAGGGGAAAAAGCAAAAAATAAACATCTCTATAAAAGGGGTTGGTGGGGAGAATGAGCACAGCAGCAGCCTGCAAGTAGTCACAACCCCGCCAGCCCTCCTCAGGAAGATCAATACACAGAGCCTGCAGTTATCTGAGCAGCAGCGTATTTTATGATAAGTGAAAATGTCAACCAGTTGCAATTACAGACATCATGGTCAAATTCACAAACAAATGGTTGAATAATGAAAATTGTATAGAAGAGTATACACTTATGATTCTATTTTTATGTAAGTTCAGAAACAGGCAAAATTAATATTCACAGTTCAAAGTCAGACAGGTTATATATTGAAGAGGTAGTGTTTGAAAGGGGCATGATGGGTCCATCTTTAGACCTGACTTTTATAAAGTTCTTCATAATTTGTGAATTTTTATGTATATATTACAATTTAAGAATATTAAAAAATAAACATAAAACAGCAGTAGTCTGTTGTCAAATCAGCCTTGTGTTAAAAAGACAGCCCACCTAGTCTATAACTAGACCTGAAGTAGGGAACAGAGATAAAGACACATAAAAGAATGGGAACCATTTTAAATAGAGTTTAGGACTCCAGTTACAACTTCAGAGTGACACTTTACTGATTCTGCCTCCACTTATTGCAAACCATGATCTTTCTCCTTCCCACCCCATCCGAAGTCAGACTTCTGACTCTTATTTAAATGGAATTGCACAAACGGTGGGGTTTATGCGCCTGGTGGGTGAGAGGCATGACCACATTCCATTTCTACACACACACACACACACACACACACACACACACACACACACACACACACACACACACACACACATGTTTCTCCTTGGCTGTCTGCAGCACCAATCCATTCCCTTCACTTTGAGTCCGAATCTGAAAAGTCACGAGACACCACACCTGCACAGCAGCTTTCCCCAGCCAAAGTGACCTGATTAGAAGTCTCTCCCGTGAAACCTGATGGGAGGGCTTCAGCAATTTCAGCTCCCAGACACCCAGTGGGTGATCTCACAAGCAGCAGAGGGCACTTCCATCTGACT
>RJWH01008149.1:0-33236 GCA_004363575.1 Solenodon paradoxus
GTGGGTGTGTGGTGTGTGTGTGTGTGTTGTCTGTCCGCCTGCCTGCTCTCTATTGGGAAGCCTGGAAGTGCAGGAGAAAGCTGGGGGATCCCTCACAGGGACCGAAGGACCACAGCCGTAGGTGTCACTCTCTGGAGACTTGCTAGCCCTTTCCCAGCATCCCGTGTGGCAGTGTCCAGGGCTGGGACCCCCCTCAGTAGCGGCGCTGGCTTCCCGGTGGGCCTGGGGGTCCGGGGAGACCAGGAGGACCCTGGACCCCTGGTTCTCCCTTAAGGCCCACGGGGCCCCGCTGGCCTGGTGACCCAGCTTTCCCAGCGACCCCTGGTTTCCCCTGAGGCCCTGAGGGCCCGGGAGCCCCTGGGGGCCCCTCTGGGCCTGGAGGCCCCACATCCCCCTTGGAGCCCGGCTGCCCTCTGGGCCCTCCAATCCCAAAGCTGCCCTTTGAGCCTTTGAGGCCTGCGAAGCCTCTCAGACCCACAGGTCCCCTTTCTCCCACAGGTCCGGGGTCCCCAGGCTGCCCCTGGGGACCCTGAGGGCCTGGGGGGCCCAAGCTGCCAGTGTCTCCTTTTGGTCCTCTGCTGCCAGCGGGCCCTTTCACACCCACATCTCCCTTGAGTCCTCTTGGTCCTGGAGGGCCGGGGGCACCTAGGGTGGGAGAGAGGGAGAGGTCAGCCCCAAGGGACGTGTCACCGGGCATTCCCATGGCACCGAGCGCGGGCAGGCGCAAAGCCCGGTCTGCCTGCGGCCGCCGGCTACCAAACCACTCCGGGCAGCTTTACCGGCCATGAAGTGGGATGGGTTCTGAATCCACTGGGTGGGGCAGCAGGTCTGCCCTGATTCGGGTTCCACACAGGCCCTCGAACTGGGGACCGAGAGCTGGACAGCCCTGGGAAAGGGCCAAAGCTGTCCAGCGTGGTCCATGCGGCACTGGGGGCAGGACTGGCCTTCCTCACCTCTTCCCCGGCTTTGACCCCTGGACTCGCCCCGCCCCACCCCCTCTCCCACTCCAGACTCTGCCCGTGACGGCTTAGGTGTCGGGGCCAGCGTGGAACCATGTCAGGCGGCATGGCGGGGACAGCCAGGAGGGAGGCCAGAGACGGACGCCGCCCAGGTGCAGGTGCTGCTGGACTGGCAGCTCCCCCAGGAAGCTCGCCCTGACCCTCCGGCCTCCTCCCTGAGTTCCTGGGGCTCCTGTTTTTGGAATCTTTCGGTTGACACATGGAAAGAGAAGTCATAGTGGAGTGAAGCCAAGTCTCGGTGGTCATCTGGTCATGCTCACCCCGCAGCGGGCGGCCCAGAGTGGTTCAGCAAACAGCTGTGGGCCTGCTCCTGCCTGGCTCTGGACAGGCCTGGGGAGATGCCAAGGTGAACATACGGTCCTTCCTTCGGGAGCCAAGGGCCAGACGACCCGCCTAGCCGCCCGCCATGCAGGTCTGAGTCACCTCAGAACTGTACCGACCCTGAGGATGGCAAGCAAAGAGTGGCCGTCACACTGCCCATGGCACATGGAACTCAAAGGAGAACCACCTGGCCTGGAGAGGAAGGCGTGGAGGATATAGCCTCGGCCTCCTCGGTGATCTCGCCCCAGATCGTGGGTGGGGTGGCTGGAGCTGTGGACCCCGGGCCCGCCTAGGAGATGGCACCTAAAGCCCATACTCAGCTCCCGAGGACCTGCTGATACAAGAGTCCTTGAGTTAAGTGGGAGCTAGGCTCATTCCCTCCTTCACAGAGGGGACAGTGAACACCCAGCAGGTGAGTGATGTCCCCAGGGGGCCCCTGAGCAGACTTCAGAGAGAAGGGACCCACACATAGGGGTCATGATCCTGTCCTCTGGAGCCAGAGTTCATTCTTCCCCGGTCGTTTTGAAGTGGAACAGTGCCAGAGAGCCTCACCCTGTTAAACCAGAGCCTGGAGCCTGGGAGGTGCCAATACAGCCCTCGGTCTCCCTGCCGGCGCTGTCCAGGCCACCACGGCGAGAGGCGGGATCGCCCTCCGGTCCATAGGGGCCCCCACTCACAGCTCGCGGGTGGAACCCCACTTCCCCAGCCCGGCAGGATGGCCGGGAACTGGCAAAGCCACGGAGACTGCCCCATCTCTGCCCGTGGTGCCGGGGCCGCTGATGGGGGGATAAGGTGGGCCATTCGAAGAGGGCCCCGGAGGCTGTGCACCCAGCGAGGCCCCCGCAGAGCGCCGGCCTCGCCGGCAGCTGAGGCTGCACTTGACCCGCAGCCCCGCTTCTTCACTCTCTTCACGGCCCTCTCTATGGCCCCCTCTTGTCGCCTGGACACAGGCGCCTGTGCCCTGTACCCATCTCCCGCCTTGACTTGGGAAAGCCAGAACATCTCATCTGGACAAGAACAGCCTGCCCTGTGGCCCTGGACCCTGTCACTCTCTCCCGGGACCCCATTCCTTCCCAGGATACCATCTTTAACGGGCATTTTCTCTGAAGGACTCCTAGGCATTTCCACGCTAGTGACAAAGTGGGAAGGTCGAGAGCACAGACCTGTTGTTCTGCTGTTCCTCCCAGCAGCCCCCGGGAGCAACCCTGTCTGGGCAAGCAGGGCGCCCACACCCTCCTGGGGAACCTGGATGAGGGACCCAGGCCACAACCTCAAGAACATCAAGGGCGTGGCCTCATGGGGCCTGTGTGACCTTGCAGTCATCCATGCAGGCGACTGACGGTGCGGCTGCTGAGTCGTGTCACGTGGGAGGAGCCTACACCCTAGCTCACCGCCTGTCTTCCCCAGGGAAGGGAAGGCGCATGAGAGCTATTTTTCCGACAGCTACCAAGTGTCACTCTGTCCCTGCCCAGAACATCGAGACTTCGCCCCTTTTACAGATGAGGAACCCGATGCAGAGTGGGGCCTACAGGATGGTCAGTAAGGGGCAGAGGGTCTGAGAGCCTCCCCGCCCTGCTCCCTCTGCTCCTATTATGCCTGCTGGGGCTCCCGCTCTGCACCTTGCCTGCACCCCTGCCTGCACCCCCACCATCCTCCCACTGCCAGGACCTTCTCCCTGGTGCCGTCCCAGGGAAGGCAGGGTCCCCACCGAGAGGGGACTGTCTCCTCTGGGAGCAGAGTGCTCCCGGACCTGAGTCATGTGGGCAGAGCTGGGAGGGCTGTGGACCTGGGTGAGGCCCAGAGGCCGTCCCCCCAGGGTTTAGTGGTGGGCACAGGGGAAGGGACATGGACGGGCTGCCCAGGGTGTCTTCAGGATGCAACACAAGCACCTGGTACGATCCTGGTATCAGCCGGGGTAAAGGGCAAAGGAGGAGGCAGGGCTGGGGGCGCTTCTGCAGGAAATGTAAGAGAGGGTGAGCAGAGCACTGCGCTCCATTCATTCAGTCGTGTACCCATCTGGGTACAGCTGGGGACAACGTCGGGTGCACGGCCAGATGACGTAGTAGCCCTGGAAACGGCCCCCAGCGCTGCCCGCTGGAAGTAAGGGGGCACCTGTGTCTGAGCAGTGGGCACATTTAAGGCCCAGGAGGAAACAGCAGCAGGCGCTGAGGTACGACGAGCCAGAGGCCAGGTCCCTGGGGAACCTGTCATTACTCAGCCACAGGCGTGATTAGGCCGTCCCGGCCCATTAGGGCAGAGCCACTCTGACTCATGTCTGGGACGGCAGGTGTCTGCTCCCGGTCAGTGCTGCAAGCAGGGGGCCGGGCTGAGCCCCCACGGGTGGGGCGGCGCATTGGCGGGGGGCCCACAGCCACCTCATGTCTGCAGCAGCAAGCCGGCTCACAAGGGCAGGAGGGGACAGAAAAGAAGGGACGACGTGGAGCCCCCACTTTGGCATTAACATACAGGGTGGCCGCAAGTCTCCCTCCCTCTGTCTGTGGACCGCAGGCTCCCCCGTGCTCAACGAGCGCATCGGCCGGTCAGGGGCTCCACCACCCAACGTGCGCTGCCCACGACCGCCTCAGCCCCCACAGCCTGCCTGCCTGCCTGCCTGCCTCCTTCCCTCCTTCCCTCCCTCCCTTCCTTCCTTTGCATCTTCCTCCTCTCCCTTCC
This sequence comes from Solenodon paradoxus, assembly GCA_004363575.1. Classification (NCBI taxonomy): domain Eukaryota; kingdom Metazoa; phylum Chordata; class Mammalia; order Eulipotyphla; family Solenodontidae; genus Solenodon; species Solenodon paradoxus. Next base: position 4,014 of record RJWH01008149.1, read on the forward strand.
TTTCTCTTTAAAAAAGCCAAACATCTGTGCGGAGGCTGAACAGGACCAGATGTGGTCCAAGCAGACACCCTACTTTACTCTCCAGCTAAGACAAGGTCTTTGATGGGAACCCCGCCATCGGCGCAACAGCAAACAGAGGCTCCAGGACTCTTTTGGGTTATGCTTAGAACAAGGTGCTGCCTCGCTCTCCACTCCCTGCTCCACGCCTACAGCCAAGCAGGGCCTTTCGGGATGTGTGGGCTCATGTTCTCGGTGGTTGCTTTTTCGCCGGCGCTGGAAGCGTGCGTCTCAAAACCTGGCAGAGCATCAGGATTTTAAATCCTCGTGTGCCCCAGAGAGTGCTCCTTCCCCTTCCTTGGTCTCAGGTCACCTTTCTGCAAGAGGAAGACACCAGCATCTGCCTTGGCTCCCACACAGGGCTGCTGTGAGGCTGAGATGACCTGTGTCAATGGGCTTTGTCATGGGAGCTTTTGTTTGCCCTCAGGTCAAAAGCAACAAAAGTAAAAAAAAAATCACCACAGGAACCACTAGAATGACCTCCTCTGGGGCATTGTATCCCAGAGGTCACACGGTCTCTATTTTAGCTGAAATACTGTGGGAAGGTTTCATTTACCAAGGAAATACTCAGACTCTGTCCTTGTTGAAACAATATCACCACAGACAACCAAGAGCTCCCCCACCTGCACCCCACCAATCTCGAAGAAAGAAAAAAGACCCTGATGACAGCAGAAATGCTCAGCAATAAAATGAAGGCAACATGCGTTTGAGACAAAATGGTTAAAAGAGAGCCAGAGATTCAGAGAGGCTGGTTCCAAGTTCTAGTCTGTTCCTTAGAGCCAAGAATTGCTATATTCTTCCCACAAAGACACACATTTCCTGGGGAGGGGCCAGGGAATCTGAGCATAGTCATCCAAATTCCTGGTGTAGATACATCCCATTTGGGAGCCTTTTGGACCAATTTGTAGGGGGAAAAAATGTTGGAAATATGACCTAGAATGAGAAAGTAGTGGTGTTTGTTAAGGGTTGAATTGTGTCCTCTCAAAATTCATGTTAAAGTCCCAGTCCCAGCACCTTAAGAATATGACCTAATTTGGAAACAGTCTTTACGGAGGTTCCCACTTTGCATGTTGTCATTATGATGTTCTCTAATCCAGTGTGACTGGTGCCATTATAAAAAGGGACATTTGGATCCAGAGGACACAGAGAGAGGATGATAAGAAGAAACACAGGAAGACATCCATCTACCAGCCCAGGCCTGGAAGAGGCTCCCTGACAGTTCTCCAAAGGATTCACCAGGCCAACAGCACCCTGACTGAGAACTTCTGGTCTACTGAACTGTGAGAAAACGAATTTCTGCTGTGCAAGCCCTCGCTGACTAACACAGAGCTTCTTCCAGGATGAAATATTCATCAGCAGAAACCAGAGAGTGTTTCAAGTTAGTGACAAGAGCAGATCCCATAACCACCCTTGACACAGAATGAATCTAAGGGAAGGTGGAGGGGTGTCCAGCCTCAAGGGAACTCCATGCTGTGAAGAGACTGGCAGCCCGTAATCACATAATCCGCTTCCATAATCACAGGAACCAACTCCTGATAAATTCAAGCTCTCTCTAGTGGTGTGTTTCTCTGACAAATGCTGGAAGGCCTGGTGGGGCGGGAGGAGAGAGAGCTTTTCCTGAGGCACATCTGAGGGGCAGAGGGCGGAGAGCACTGATGAACTAGGGTGGGGTGGGGAAAGATGAGGTCTGCCTGTTTCTCTCTGTGGACCCCACTGCACAAATCCATTGAGACAGGTGCACAACCAGCAGTTTCAGGTTGTGTTACCTACCAAGACGCTGGCCTGAAACCAATGCCGCAGGTCCTTGGAGTGGCCCTCAACGTCATTTCACTAAAATATCGAGGAGAAAGATAAACAATCCCCGCTGATGTCAAAGGGAATGACGCAATTCGAGGACCCACTTTGGTTTTCCAACACTAGGCTTCAGATCGCCACCTGCGAGAACCTGCCTAGGACTCAGATCGTCTGTCGGCAGGATGGCGCAGGCCCCGCGGGTGCCCCTGCCGGTCTGACTCACCCCGGAGGACGGTGACGTTGCGGAGGACGTCTGCGTGCTGCGCGTCCACCGCCTTCATCTCCTCCACCACCATGGAGAGGTTGCGGACGCTGAAGTCCAGCCGGGCACCGAGCAGGCCGAAGCGCTCGCGGAGCAGGTCCGTGGTGCCCAGCATGAGGGACACCGACTTGTTCAGGTAGTACAGCTCCTCGGCGTGCGTGTGGAAGCCCAGCGTGCAGGACAGCCGCACGTCGTCCAGGTACTTGAGCATGCTGTGCACGTGGCTGTCGGTGGCGTTGATGTTAGTGAAGATGGTGCCGATCTCGATCTCGTGGGAAGCCATGCGGCCCTCCAGCGTCTCGAACCTCTCCACCGTGCGGTTCTGGGCATAGCGGGTGTGGTACTGCAGGTCGTGCATGTTCTCCTCGTGGTCGTCCAGGAAGGACGAGATATTATCCAGCTGCAGCTGCAAGCCCATGACCTGCAGCACCAGGTCGTGCATGCTCTCGGCATTCTGGCTGATGCGCTGTGAGGAGGCGCCCAGGCTGGCCTGGATGCCCTTGACCGCGTCCCCGGTCTTGGCCGAGGTGGTGCGCAGGCTGCTGAAGAGCCGTGTGTAGTTCTGCCAGTCGGTGACGATCTTCTGAAGGGTCAGGGTCTCCTCGTCCGTCTTCCGCTGGATGCCATGGATCCACTCGGAGGTCTGCCCCGCGGTGAAGTTCATCTGTTGCACCGTGGCCTTGACCTCGAAGCACTCCTGGGCGAGGGCCTTCAGAGAGAGGTCCAGGCCGGCTGTGGTGGCCTGCCAGCCTCTCACCTGGGCCAGGAAGATCCCCAGAGACTGGTTGACCTGGTGGATGGAGAAGGAGCAACTGCCCATCTCCTGGGAGATCTGCCCGCTGCTGGTGGAGAGCAGGTCATGGGTCTGCGAGGTCTGGTCCAGCCGGACTTCCTGGGCCAGAAGCATCTTCTGAATGCCCTCCAGCTCCTCCTGCAGTTTTCGGATCTCCTGCCCCAGCTGCCCAGCCTCATGGCAGAAAGAGCAGTTGTTGGGGACTTTCAGATCTTCAGGAGAAAGGGACCATTTTGAGTTGCTGAGGAATCTTGATACCCAGCATCCAAGTTAACTATTTTCAGTAAAGCATCTCTGAGCATATGAATGACTTCCCATACCCTCTTCTTTTCCTAAGTTTTGCTACAAAATTCTTTTTGGTAAGGCCTCACCATCTCTATGAAATCTTATTTTTTGCCAACAATCTTTCCTATGACCTGAAAGGTAGGATTTAGGACATTTTCTACACCTGGCCACCAAATTCTCAAGACTCTATCTTCCTAACTATTCTGGGGTTACAAGAACCTCCCATTTATACTTTATTTGAAAATGTCTCCAGATATTTTTACATCTGTTCTATTCGATGTGCTCACAACAAACTTGTGGAGAAGATGGTGCAGGGATTTTTCTCCTGGGGACGACTGGAAACGAGATCAGGAAAGGATCGGCTAACGGGCTGCAGACCAGGGCTCTCTCTGCATCAGAGAAGATCATCTGGGCACCCCTCTGTGACAGCACCTCCGGTCTCATTCTCAGAGTTCCGTATCAAACCAGGAGCTGACCAGCCTCCTGAGTTATGCGCACTTCAAAGCAGTGAGGAGGAGAGGGCTGACTTCTTGGGAGGCTGTGGAAGTTCTTAAGGATAGTTGACCTATGTCAATAGATCTGGGGATAGGACTGCCTTTGGCTTCCTTCTCTAAAGGCCCCGCCTGGCCCTGGTGTATCCCATGGTAGCTGCCCTCTTAGCTGGGCACAGGGAGGCAGGGAGCCAGGCTGATCTCCGGGTACCACGCACAGAGGGCACATGGCACAGGGGGAGGGACCCTCGCCCCACCCCGCCTATTGCTGGCCTTCCATCCTAGTCTTCAGAACATCAGGACACACAGACACTTACCCAGTCCTTGGAGATTTTCTTTCATAGACACAAGTTTCTTGTCATAAATGGCCTGGGACAGAGACATGTCTTCTGAGAGAGAGTCCACTTTCCTGAAAACTGTGGGGAAAACGGAGACGGGAATTTGGGGCAGGGACTTTCATTAGAGAAACAGCTTATTGAGCGTACATATGTATGTATACATATATGTGTATATATGTCGATCATTTTTTCTAACATTTAAATATAAATTTTTCAAAGAAACAGAAAAATTCAGACTTATACAGTGAATGCCCAGAACCCAAATTCTACAATTAACATTTTGTTATATTTACTTACTTATAAATCTGTCCTTCTATTTGACTTTCTGTCCTTCATTAATCCATCTGATTTTTGGATGCATTTTAAATCAACTTTAGATTGGGGGACACAAGAAAGTTCATAGATGAGTAATGCTGACCGTGGGGGCAGATTAGGGCCTGCGTGCTCATCTGGCCCAGCGTCTGCTTCACTGGGGCACAGACGCTCCGTTCATTTACAGATGCTCTCTAACTGCTCTTGCTCTACGAGGACCATTTAGTCATGACACCGAGCAGACGTAGCCTGTAAATTCTCGTATATTTGTCTCTTAGCTCTTCACAGAACAAGTTGGCTCCAGATGATAAATTCCAGGAAGACAAGGCCCTGTGTCTTGTGATGCAGCACATGCCCAGTATCCAGTACAATCCTTGGCCGATTGTATGCAAAGAGCACTCCACTAAACGGCGACAGTGATTTTCCATGAACACTGAAGGGAAGCCTGAGTGTGTCCAACCCTCTGGACTTGGCCACAGCCTTCATCATAAAGAACCGACTAGGACTAGTCACATACATGCTCTCACATCTGTCATCCACGCAACAGATTTTATTGCACCCCTAGTAGCCTGACCAGGGTGGTGCCAGCACCGTTCTAGGGACTTGGGGTTCCAAGTTTGGGGGCCCAAACTAAAAAGGAAACCCTCAAGGTCTTCCTTGATTCCCCAAACTGTCCTCATCCCCATTTCATGTGATTCTCTGCCCCGATTCCCACTGGATACTGGGCAAATCATTTCATCTCCCCAGACCTGCTTCCTCATATATGGGCTGGGGCCAATGTCTCATTTCAGGCTTGTTGAGATGGAGTGACAGTGCCTTGCACATGGTGGCCCCAGATGACTGTCCATCCCCTCCAAGCGCCTTGACACCTATGCTCTTCTCTGGGCCCAAGTTTGTGAGAGCTTTATTAATGGTCCCTGCAGGGCTGAGAGCTGGGGTCTTGACAAGAATGACCAGAGGCCCCAACAAGTCCCCCAGGCCAGCCCCCTGGATCACTCTGGCTGCAGGTCCCCCTTCTTCTGGCCTTGGATTTTGGTCACTTTCTCAGAGACTAGCCCCGTGCAGTGACTTAGCAGAGAGAGGTGGCACTGAAAGGGAGTGCAGGCTTGGGAAGGTCCTGAAATCAGTGGTCTTCCAACCTGGCTGCACATTGGAATCCTCTGAGAAGATTTTAGGAACTCTTCCCAAAGATCACGATGTCATTATCTGGCACTGGCATTTGCAAATGCCCTCTGAGGGCTCTGACTGCAGGCAGGACCAGAAGCCTCCCTTTGATGATGATGGGAATGGCTCACCCCAGGACATGACACATAGTAGGTGCTTGGCTTGTGCTGGGGAACAAAGGCCTTGAGATCACTTGGGGACGAGGTCTAGTGTCTTTTCAAGTCAGGAAGTTGTTTGCCTCCTGCTTTCAAGCCAAGAAGGCTGGTTACTGAGCATCTAAGCAGGGCTGGGACCAGGTGCCATGTGAGGGAGGCACCCACTCTTGGTGTCTCCGGGTCCTGGGGCCAGTTCAGACTCCGAGCAAGGCAGCTTTGGTGCCTCCTTGTCTCACTCTGGTTGTGGCTTTGTCCAAGCATCAAGGTAGTTGGAAAAAAAACAACCCCACTGCTTCCTTTAGGAAAAAAAGTTTGTATGTTTAAAATCTGAAACTCACAGTACAATGGATTTCAGTGAGAAGCCACTAAGTTTGTTGTCATGGGTTTATCCACCAAAAGGCAGAGGTACCTGAATCTGGAGGCACAAGTGACCTGGGTCAGGGCATCATACAAACCATCTGTCTGAGGCCCCGCCCCGCCTGCAGGACTCTCTTTAGGAGAAACCTAGGAATTCACATTGTTACAAATTTTGGGGCCGGTAGTTACCCAACCTCACTTTGAGAAACACAGAGATGATGGAAGCAGCTTAGAAATCGCCCGATCCGGTGCTTTTGAAACTGGATGTACAGCAGAATCATCTGAAGAGCTTTAAAATACTTAAAAATAATTCCGTTCTCTGGGTGGGGCCCGACACTCCGCTTTTTCCCGCTCCGGGTGATTCTAACACGGAGCAGCAGCAGATCCACGGGTCTCGTCTATGCCCTTATCTCACCCACAGGAGCACAGAGGCGCTGAGAGACGGCCTTCTCCAAGGCCACACAGCTGATTACTGATCAGACGTTAGAAGCCAGCCTTGGCAGTTTGGGTCAGGCGCTGAACCCCCGGCCAGAAAGATGTTCTGGGCTGCAGGTGGCTGTGCTTGACTTTGGAGGGGGTTTGCTGCCAGACGCCTGACCGAAGCTACCCTGCAGCTGGGGTGGGGGGCCTGCACTCACCCAGAGAGGCCAGCACGGCCACGGCCACCAGGAGCAGGGCCAGGAAGAGGTAAAGGATCCGCACGGACGTGTGCAGTGACAGGTTCCTCTGGCAGTGGCTGCAGCGGGGCCCTGGCCGGCCTGCAGGGGACAGAGGGCAGGCGGGGGCTCAGGCTGCTGCCGAAAGGTCAGTCTCACCACGTTTCATGCTCCTGGTCCTCACTCTCTACCCAAATCACTGCCTCTTCTGAAGGTTCTAGAACTTTTAGGACTAGAGCCCAGGAGTCAGGGCCTTCAAGCTTCTCCCCCAGGATGCCCCTTCCTTCTTGCTACATGATGTCGTCATTCAGCTCTGGGTGTGGGGACACCTACTCCTCTGCCTTGGCTCTGCCGAGATCTGCCGGAGGGCCAGCCAGCCTTGTTCCACCGCCAGGTGACAACTCACCTGTGGGGCCGGACTCCTGCTAAGGCTGGTCTTGGCATCCCCTGTGAACCAGGCGGCTAAGGTACAGGCCACGTAAAGCCGATGGACTGGTTTGAGACCTGTGAGAAACCGCTCAGTCCCGGCTGAAACCGAAAACGGTTGGTTGCTTGTCCCGTCCCTGCAGGTAACCAGCGGGGCCCTGACCCACAGCTCCAGTCCACCAGGGGGTCCCTGCTCTCGGGGAGGAGGGATCCAGGCGCTCCCAGCTACAGGGGCCAGTGGCCGGGGCCCAGCGTAGGGCAGTGATGTCGGGGACCACGGCACTCCCATGGTGAGCTCCGTGTTGGCCACACATGATGACCAGGAATGGCAACTGATCCTGCGCTCAGTTCACACTCCAGACCAACATGAGTGGGCATTCCCGGGGGTCGGTCTGGGCCTCTGGTGTCACCAGTGAAGAGCGCTGCCCTGTCTGGCCCTCAGCGGAGCCCACGAGGGGCCCTGCTCCAAGTCACGTGCAGGTGGCCCTGGGTTCCAGTTAAGCAAGTGACACGAAGGTCCTGTGGACCTGAGGGGGATAGGCCACAGGGATAGCCTGGGAGACAGCAGAGGGGACAGCTCTGGACCAGCTGGGAGACTGGCCCTGGGCAGATGGCAGAGGCCCAGACAGGTCCCAGGAGGAGCCTACCCCAGGGCCTGACACTGCCCTCTCCCCACCAGGAAGCCCAGGGGGATGGGGGGGCGGGGGGCTGGCAGCAGGACTTTGAAGGCAGAGAGGAGCATCTCACCAGCCTGGGGGCGGGGGCGGGAGGAGTGATCAGAGGGCAGTCCCGGAGGGCTTACCTGTCTGCCTGCACGGGAAGGAGGGCATGTCATCCTCATCACCAGCCAGCTCCTCTGTGACACACAATGCGTCTCCGTCGCCGCCGCCAGCCGACCTCACTGTGACAAAGCCACCACCTTCAGACCCTGGCTGGGATCCCGAGCGCGCCCACCCCCACCTGCTGCCCCACCCACCCCGCCCCAGGGTCCAGGCAGCCCACTTGAGTCCTGGTGGTCTGACAGTTCGCAGAGAAAAGGGGGACAGAGGTGACAGTCACGTGGCTGAGTAGCTGGGATGTGTCCACACCTCTGCAGAGGATTTCGTGATCCCCCACAAGCACCTTGCTCAGCCCCTTGTGGGGAAGTCAGAAGGAAAAGAGCCAGTTGATGCAACTCAGCATCTTCCATTCAGACATGTGGCCACGGCAGCCGCATGCCTCCTCTCCAGAGACAGGGCACATCGGGCCCCAGCACAGTCTGCGTGCAGCACTGAGCCCCCGTGTCCACCCGACCTTCGCCTCATGCCTGCCCAGGCGTGCCAGGCTGTGCCCTCATTTAGAAGACATCCTGTGTCCCAGGCCAACGCCTCCTGACGAGACCTGGTCTCTGAAGAACCACGGGAGATAGACGCCCCAAAAAGCACAGCAAACCAGATCCCCAGGAGGGTGACTGAGAAATGATAGTCTGTTCCAGGCTCACCAGGTTCTATCTGGGACGCGGGGAAAGCTAGCTGATGGTGACAATGGAATTGCTCCAGAAATGTCTGTGGAGGGGGTTTTAAATTGTTCCCCCAAATCCAGAGGCAATAAAAGAAAAGCAATGCACGTGACTACATGACAATAAAACCAAAAACACTTGGGCGTGGTCACAAAAGCAAGTGACAACAACCTGGGAGAAATAGATAAAAAAACAAATAGATTTATAAAGAGCTTTCAAACACTGAAGAGCTGGAGGATTAAAATCCTATAGAAAAAATGGGCAAAAGATCTGAATAATTAAGAAAAAGATCTAAAAATGGCCCCCAAAGAATGAAAAGATGTCTAGTTTTACTCATAAGATAAATGCAATTTCAGTTTCAAAAATGTCGTTGTAAAGCAATTTAAAGGAAAACCACACCGTGCTGGCATTTCTCATCTGTCCAACGGGCAACAAGGCAGAGTCTGACAGGACACCGCTGGCCAGGCTGTGAGGAGTTGTGGGGGGACCACAAAACGGCCCGAACCATGTGGAAGGGACTTTGACATAGCCTTTCTACCCCCAGGGCAGCGATCGCATGTCTCTGCATCCGGAATCCACACCTCCCATAATCAGAAGACACAGGACAGGGCTATACTGCAGGATGATTTGTACTTAAAGACAATGGGAGATCATCTAAAGGTACAAGAATGGGGCTGGGTTCATAGATCATGGTAGACACACACAGCGGGGCCTCAGCTACACTGAGAACAAGGGAAGCGCTGCTAACTGACGAGTGATTTCCAGGAGCCACTAAACACAGAGCACTAAATCAAAAGAGCATATAGTAATCCGCTACCCTTTTTGTAAGAAAGAAAAAAATTAAAAAATCCATATATATGTACACACATAAAATCATTTAAAGAAGAAAGAGGAAGGGCAAAGCAAAAAACAAAATGAGGGGTCACTGCATTTTCTTAAAAAAGGAGGTTGGGTGGGCTGTATTTTTTATAAAAATATCAGGTGAAGGAGACACGACAAGTCAATGCAATCCTTAGCCTGAGGGAGAAAAATGGAAGCATCAAGGACAGTATGTGGTCAGTCAACAAAACTGGGATCCACAGACAGATTAGATAAAGTACTAAAGCAAATTTGAGAAGGTCATAAGTACGCTCCAATTCTATTTCTATTCCCCTTTTTTGTTTGTTTGTTTGCTTTTTTAAAGGAAAGGTGCAGGCAGGAATGAAGGCGAGCAGGCAGGCAGGTGGGAAGACAGAGGAGGAAGAAGCACTGTATTTAGTTGTTCATCTTGGCTGTTTCCCCTACACAAACCTGGGTCCTGGGGATGTACGTGGACTGTGCTTTGGACCCAGGCAGTTGACCAACCCACTGCTCCACCGGGGTGCGCCCATATTCCTGTTCTTAGGAAATAGTCATTGAAGGTCCAGGTTATATATAACTTACCCTCCAGGGCTTCAGAAATTCATGTGTGTGAGTGTCAGTAATATTGCAGTGAAAATTCTTGCATGTAAAATGTTATGCACGCACAGGATTTTCTTAAGACAATTTCCTAACATAGAATTTACTGCTTTCAACGGGATGAACATTTTAATCTTCTGGAAACAAATGAACCAACTGACATCTAAAGAGGGCAGACAAGTCGCACTTCTACCCGTACAGGACACGAATACACACAGCCTTCTAGTCCTTTCTCCGATGAGTCTTATAAAGAGAAATGCATTCATGAGTTTAACTCAAAGAATCTCCCAATTTTACTGTGCACAGTTAAAACTATTAGTGATCAAACAGCACGGACTCATTCCTCTCCACGAATTGCCTATTTATATCTATATAGATATATATGGCCAATTTTTTGTTGATTTTCCTTTTCACGAGAGGTTCTAAGAACACAACTTTTTACTGTGTGTCTTGCAGATGTTTCAATATATTTACTTCTGAAAACTGGTAAAGCTGGTCTGTGCCTGGCTCCCAAGCTACCACGGGCATGTGGAGGACAGGGCTGGATGGGGCGTGTGGGGCATTCACGTGGCACCTGTAATGAAACGGCAGAACCCAGAGGGGGTTTCTGTGTTCTAGACTGTTCCAGAGATTGCCTTGAGTTTTGCAGGGTTCAGGGGAGCACTGAGACCCTTACCATTTGATGTCTCAAGTTGGCCCAAGTGTGTAGATAGAATGTCTGTCTTCCCCCGCTGGAATCTGGCAATACCAGCGTTTCCTTGACAAGCTCTCTGGGGGCGGCCCTCCTGGCCTTCCCCATCTCCTTTCTTTTTCAGGAGCAGACTGGGTGGGGTGCAACCCAAAATCTTTTTAAGCATGGGTCTGGGCACTGACCAGTCAGTAGGAAGATGGTGACCCATCAGAAAAGACTGGACCAACAAGACACAGCCTCAACCCGCTGGGAGCAGTCGTTGTAAAGTCTGAGTTTCACGCCGGCCACGCCCGAGTCTTTGGTTCAGCTGCCCAGCCCCGCCCTCATCCTGGCTCCTCCTTCACCCAGACTCCAGCTGGCTGACAGTTATGTGTTTACTGACCGGTTTAGCTTCTGATTTTTTTTTTTTTTTTTGGGGGGGGGGGCGGGGTCCTTGGAAATGTCCCATTTTCCTTCCACTTTAGCTCTGCACTTAGCAGCATGCTTCTTGTCTGTCTCAGACCTACATTTTGCAGTCAGCTACCTTAGAAGCAGAAGCTCCGAGATTCGTGTTTGTTTTGTTTGGTAAGGGAGGTAGGTCTTGCCTGGGAACATTCTCTACAACCACACCTGACACCCACCTGACAGCCTGAAGTGTTGCTTTGATGGACAAAAATCTGGGCTTCATAGAGGTTAAGAATGTGGTTAATGGCACCAGAACACCTGGTGAAGCGAGACTGGAACTCAGACATCCTGTCGGCCACACCTACTGCCCTTAGGAGTGGCGGGTTGGGGTCTACGGAGCAAAGAAGGTTGAGCAGGTAGAAATGAAGGGTCCCTCATGAAGTGTGTGAAGACTCAGAAGCATCCTGAGTAGCACTGTGACCCCCTTTCCCAAATGCTATGCCTTCTGACAGTTGATCCAGCCAGCGGGAGGCCCAGCGGGCAAGGCAGCCTCCGTGAGTGAAGGCGGCCCTGCAGGGGCTCAGTAGGGAAGGACTGTGGGCCCCCACACTGAAGAGGCCACTGTCATCGGCACACCCTGGTGGAGGAGCAGTTTGATCAGCTGCCATCAGCTTAGAGCACAATCCACAGACATCCCAAGGACCCGGGTGCAAGGCTGGGGGGAACAAGGAAGATGAACGATTAATTAAGATAGAGTCCTTCTGCCTCCTCTCTCTTTCTGCCTGACTCTGATCACTTTCATTCCTGCCTGCACCCTTCCTTTAAAAAAAATAAAAATGAGGACACCAGGGTCACTAGGAATGCCCTCTGCTTGTCCTCCAGGTCATGGCATTGCTGTCACTGCCCCAGCTCCCAGACTAGAGCGAGTCCCTTGTTTCTATCCTCCCACGCACTCTGCAATGTCCTTGGTACAACAGCAGATGTCTTTATTCACCAGTCTTTTCCCCAGTCGTTAAGATCCAAGGACAGGGGACCTGTCTGTCTCGGTCTCTGCTGTACCCAGAGCCTGGAGCAGAGCGGTCAGCACAGAGAAGAGCACATTCAAGTCACCTGTGAAGGAGCCTGTGTTCAGCTTTCTGGTCTGCATGCCTGCAGGCCAGGCCACTGGGGGACCAAGACCAGAGATGCTGAACTAACTTGAGGGCATAGAGCCCGGGGCTCACATCACTGTCCCATTAGATCCCTACAATGAGCCTGAGTGACAGAAGGGTGAGAAACTACCCTCCCAAGTTACAAGTGAGGAAACTGCCTGGGGTCGGAGTTAACTTGTAATGCCCGGGTAATGTCCCAGAGCCCGGCAGGGCAAAACTTACTGTCTACACACACAGGCTCCAGCAGCCTCTCCTCTGAGCTGGCGTGGACTCGTGCATGTGTATGCACACGTGCGTGCATGCAAGTGTGTGCACTCCTTTCCGTAGTTGGAGCTGGCATTCCTGCATGTCTCCTGTTTCTCTATCCTCCCTCCTGCCAGGGCCTCCTCCCTGTCCTGGCGGCAGGGCTGATTTCGTCACTTCGCTGTTTATGGCCATGCAGGGACCCTGGGAAGACTTAAACCAAGCAGGCTGACACCAACCTTCAGCAAACCCCCTCAGAAAGCACACAGCACACAGATTTGTCATAACACATGCATTAGCATGTGGGGACAAATAAAGACCCTGTCCCTGTCCTTGGCGGAGCATCCCAGAGGGAGGAAGTGAGCTGGCCGCCCGCTCAGCTCCCTCTAGAAGAGGGTTTGGCTGGATTCCCCGTGCTGACATCTCAGCTCTGCAACTCACAGTCCCCATACCCCAGAGGTCTACTTCTCTTTCCAGTCCCGGGGGCCGCCTGGCCACCAGCACCCAGCCTGGACTTCGGGCACCTTCATCTACCACGAATGGAATGTGGTGGCAACTCTCTGTGTCAGCCCTGCGCATTTCCATGAGAACAGGACCCAGAGCACCCGCGGGGCTGTGACAAGCCCAGCCCTCCAGCAGGCAGGGGCTCCTGTCTTCATGCTGACCGACCCAGTGTGTTCGGTCACAGGATGAGGATGAGACAGACCTGCAGGGCTGGGAGAGCTTGGCTGGAGGACACACGGGCTGTGTGTGATGGAGGGTAACTGACTGGCCCAGGGTCTGTCCTCCCCCAGCACTGGGCCAAGCAGGGCCCACAGAGACAGGAGTAGAAATTTTTTAAATTGAGTTCATTGGATTTAAAAATAAGTTTAGATGTGCAGGTTCACTCTTTATCAATAAAAAACACAACCATGTCCAGCATCAAGTGTCTGATGGTCTCCACCACCACTGGCTCCCACCCCCACCTCCTTCCCCGCTGGCGACCTCAGCTCCGTTGTCAGTTCCAAGTGTTAGTCTTCGTGTCATCTGTTCTGCTTTATTCTTTATACTGTGACAGGAAAAGCATGTTTGCCTTCTCTCTTTGTCTCCCTACCTTTTCTGGTGCCCTCTGGAGGCACTCTTGGTGTTTCCAAAAGGTTTTCAGACAGCACAGAGGGAGTGAGACAGGAATAAGGTCGGCAGGTGACGTGATCGGCCAGCTCATTAGTGGTTCCTACATACCCAGGGGCTGTCCTCACGTTAACATGTCTGCTTCCCAGGCCTGTGTCACCTCCCTGAGGTCAGGGAAACTTCCCTCAGATTTTTTTTTTTTTTTTTTTTTTGAGGAAGGAAGCAGGCAGGAATGAAGGTAAGTAGTCAGGCAAGAAGGAAGAGGGCAAAGAAGACAGAGCATTTTTTATTTATTTAGCTGTTCATATTGGTTGTTCCCTTTGGCCCTGGATCTCGAACCTGAGTCCTTGAGCTTTACATGGACTCTGCTCAGCCACAGACTTAACGCCTAAGCCACCAGGCCGCCCCCTCAGCTCTTTCCACACTGGGCTAGCCACGTAGTGGGCATGCAGAAAAGATGGGCCTCGTTAGTTAATCATTAACTTCTGCTGTTTTCACTGAGGGCTCATTTTTATTAAAAAATAGAGACTAATGCCTTAAAATATGACTTAATTATGATTTATTCTTAGAGCTCTCCAGGCTAAGAGAGTTTGAGGGTGTGGATGCATTGAAGAAAGGCTTAAGTAGCAGAGACTCAAAATTAACTCACAGGGGCTGAATGTTTGAACTGAAAAGGAATTGGGGGGGGGGGTGCAGTAAAATTTAGGGTCTGCCTCCCTTCTCTCAGAATTGGAACAGGGTATCTGGTAATCCTCTCCTAAAGCTAAAAATCCTCTTGGTTTTGTTTGGGGGCTGGGGGTGAGTGCATTATTTTTTTTTAAAGGACAGGTACAGGCAGGAATGAAGGGGAGTAGGCAGGCAGGCAGAAGAGAGAGGAGGAGGAAGCATTTATTTTATTTAGTTGTTCACACTGGTTGTTCCCACAGCCCTGGGATGTGAACCTGGGACCCTGGAATGTATGTGAGCTACACCCAAATGCTACTCCACCACGGCGCTCCAAGGGGGAGTATATTTTTTTCCCTTGGTATCCCAGTAGAAATACCACCTGCACGTTTATGTCCCTTTAACCGAAAGGCCCTGTCCTTCCTGTGGACATCCAGCATGCTGAAAAGCGTGGCGCACTTGAGTGTCAAACGTGCCGCGAGGAATAGAAGCTGCTGCACTGTGGGCCGTGGCTGCATTTCCAGGAAGGCAGAAGTGGCCTCTGTCGCCTTCTCTCTGTGTCTCTCTATCTCCTCTTTCCTTTCTTCTTGTCCTCACTGTGCTGATTCCAGTATTGTGACGGGGGCAGTGAACTTGGGGTAGGACACTCGGGACCTAAGGTAATGCCTGGACCGCTAAGTCTCCTGAAAGCCCCTCCCAGGACAAGCCCGGCAGCCTGCTGTCTGGCAGCACCCAGCCTACACTCTGACCCGGTCTCTGCACCCTTCCAGGTTACAGAGACACAGGGTTTGCAGACGTCACGGGGAGGGTCCTGGCCCCTGTACAAAAGAAGTCAGGCCCAGCCATGACCTCCCGCAGGCCCCGCCAGGCCCCAGTCGTCAGCCATCTCCGCCCAAATGGCAGCACAGGTGTTTCCAAAACAAGCCTCAGCGGGCCTCTGCGGCCCGGCCGGCAAGCCCAGAATCCTCAGTAGCTGCAGCCACCGAGATCTGAAAGGGCCTCTGTCCTCTCAAGCCTTAGGTCGTCAGATCCAACTCAAACATCAGAGAGCCGCAAGAAGACCCCCTTTTTTCACAAGGCCTCCGCTCCGCAGAGCCACGTCGGAGACTGCTGGTGAGCGGCCAGCGTGACCGCGGGCTGTCGGGTGGAGGTCGGCTGGCTTCTTCTGGACGTGGAGAGCGGCCCGTGAACCAGCGGCTAACGCAACTGCGGTCGCCGACGCGAGCTTTCCCTCGGTTGACCAAAAAATGTGCGCTGATTCACTCTCGCACTTTTCTGGGACTGCAGTCTTCCTCCGGAGTCAGCAAGGGGGAGAGTCGAGGAATGGAATAAAAGGTCTTTCTTTGGGAACTTCAAGGAACATATTTTGATGATTATCTGCGACCGAGTTCACAGAGTGGGTTTTTCCCAACAGCCAATTGGGTCAGGAAAAATAAAGATCCCAGAGACTTTTCAGGAGCCAGTGCTATATTTAAAGCTGCAGAAGAGCTATAGTTTAAGGTTGGGGAATGCTATAATTACGGCTGCAAAATTGTTTTCATTTGCAGCCTCTTGCCAGGCCCCTCCCGGCAGGCTTCCTCTGTGGACGGGGCTGCAGCTATTCCGATGGGAACCTGGAACCGTCTGCTCCCCTGGGCTCCCCTGGGCTCGGCTGGAGCTGGTGCTTCCCTTTCGGTGTCTCCAGTTCAAGCAGCTTTCACGATGCGCTCCCCTCACCTCCTTTCTGCTCCTTCGTCCGTGATCCGGGACATAGTTCTCTCCACCTGCCACCTCTATCTGACCTTCGGGGCTCCCCACACCGCCCACAGCTGTGCCAGGAAACCAGTTTGTGGCAAATCCTCCCTTTACCCTCAGCCCTCTTTCTCCTAAATGTCTTTCCTCCCCTTTCTTGTTCTTGGTTTTTCTTAATTGGGAGCACCCTTGGTCTGGGTGGCGCAGTTCCTCTTAGATGGGACTTGGCCACACGGCCCAGACGTCAAACATTCTGGTCTAGAAATGCCAGCCACAATGCCGGGGAACTCGAAATGCCCAGCCCGTATTTAACGGTGCCTCAGGCTGAGAAGAGCATCCAGGCTGCTGCTCACGGCAGACGACAGAGCCATCTCCTCTGTCACACGTGCCCACACACAGGTCTCCTGTGTGAACAGCAGCCCCACCACCCCCTGTACCCCACAAATCCAGTGGGACGGACGGGTGGGGACCACTCATTTCTTTATTCCTACTGTCACCTCTGGACCTTCAAACCCCGCACCGTCTCTGCCTTCCATCACTCGAGGGCCACGCTATCTCGCACCAGGCAACCTCCCTTCCCCTCCCTGAACTTCCGGTGCAAAAGAGCGAGAGTATCTACTCCACAGAGCAGTGAAAAGTCAGTATCTGGAAAGAACCAGCACTTCCAGTGAGGTCTTGCTTCCTGGCATTACGAGCAATCTTCGTTAGGGCGACTTTCCTGTCCTCCTAGAATTGCTCTTGTTAGGTATCACCCTTTCCCAACACCCATCCCTCTCAGGACAGATTTCCAAAACAAGTCCTACAGAACAGCACTTCCCAAAGAGTCTGTGAAAAGGAGGACTTAGGTCAAAGCCTCTGGAAAATGCTGCATGTTCTCTCTTCCTCTTAGAGACTTGCATTAGCCTAAGACCCAAATTTTAAAAGTCCTGCTTGGGAAAAAAAAAAAGAAAAGAAAGAAAGAAAGCAGCCCAATCTGTGTTTAATTCAATGTTCCTCAAACCATTTGACCAGAGAACTTCCTGTCATTTTGGGGGGCGAGGAGGGGGAAGCTGGGCTAAATCCCATGGACTTGGCATTCCGAGATAAATCCACTTTGGGGAACACAGCACTAACTACGCTCATCAGGGGCTTAGCTCACTCTTCATCCTGTCTCTTGCATCAGCTTTAATGGAGATGACATTTATGTGGAAAGCCTCTGGGTCCACTGGCCCTCGGGGCTGCTCAGCCTGGAATCTGGGGTTCTCCATTCCACACTGGTCAGCTCCGGTGCCCACCCTCTGGTCTCCAGCTCCTTTCCTTAACCCCACACCGTTTTCCTCCTGCACTGCACCCCCACATGCCCGGCTGCACACAGGTATCCCCTACTTTGAAATCCAGACCAGCCTGGCCCCTAAGGTCAGCTTCAGCTCCCAAGACCTTGGGCTTCCTCTCCTGGCCTGTTCCTGCCATTCCTCAGCCCGCAGGACAGAAACAGGTTGGCCACAGGTCAGGAAGCGGGTGGATTTGGCCCCAGTCAAGTCCTGCCATCTGTATCCCGCCTCGGCTCTTCCTCCTCAGCCCACCTTATTCTCCAAAGATGAGCTCGGCACCTCCATTTCTGAAAGGGTCCAAGCCTTGAGCTCTTGAGGCCCTTGCCTCCCTCCAGGGGCCCACACCACGGGGGTCAGGGACTGACCTCGGAGCTCCACACCACCTGCCTGCCTTGCACTCACTGTCTCCCTCCCAGGGACTTTGTCTTAAGGGTGACCTGCACAGCTAGGGAGGAGGGACGTGCGATGCTCTCTGCCTGTCTGACAAGCGGCAGAAAACAGAAATAACTGAAGTGCCCATCGATAAGGGATTGTTAAATAAATGGCTGTGAAGCCACACGAGGGAGTATTATGCAATCATTAAAAAGAAAAAAAGTCTGATTTCTATGTATTGCCCAGGAAAGATACCTGTGTCCTGTTGTTTATTTTTTAAAACTTCATCTCATGAACAGCTTGGCTAGTACAATCTTGTTATGAAAAAAGAAACCTGTGCAAATGTGCACAGAAAGCTATCTGGAAGAGTTATCTAGATATTTTCAGTTATCTGCAAGGGCTGGGGTCTCGTGTGAGTGCTGTGTCTTCCCCTTTTCTGGGTTTTTCCAAAATGTTAATAATGCTTAGGAATCTGAAAAGATTGTCTGCAAAACATCTCGGTCTAGGGCGGTGGTTTCTCCCTGCACTCAGAGTTATCCTTCCTTCCAGGTGGAGCCCACCCACTTCGACCCCCTTCATCATACGCAGAATCTCCGTCATCCATCATGCCTGCCTGTTCCTCAGCCACTCAGCCCCTCTCGGAAGCTTCTTGAACATAAGGCCTCCTTACACTTTTGCCTCAAGTCTCCCCGTTCCCTCAGCCTGAGCAGCCTGGCTTTCTCTGGATCAAAGCATCCTCTGCAGACTGTCGATCAGCAGCCAACACGGGGCCATGTCCTCCTTCTGGGTGCCTTTTCCTCTCAACTGTGATGGCCCCACTGCTCTGCCTGATGGCTGATCGCTGCCCTTGGCTCCGTCACACACTCATTTCTCCCTCCCACTCTCTCAAAGTGGAGATTTCCCAGCATGGGCTCTGTCATTACATCCCGTCTCTAGGGAGAGGCAGCAACCAGGCCATATCCTGACAGACGCTTCCTGGGTCTCTCCAATGTCAACAGGACACAAGTGGAAGTCCTTAGCATGTCACTCAAGGAGCAACGCCAGGCACAGCTCTGCCTACTGCCCCTGACACACTCACCGATGACATAATGACCACAGCTCTTTCCTGCCTCTCCCAACTCTCCTCTGACGGACCCCATCCAAATGGTGCCCACCCGTCAACTCTCCCTAAAGACTTTCCGAGCGGCCCCACTTGCAATACCCTTTCTCCCTGGGGGTTCCTGCCAATCTACGGTCTGCACCGCTCACCTGTCCCTCACGTCCCCTCCTCAGTGGCTGTCCTGTCCCGGCCTTGCTCCCTGGAACCCGCATGCCTCCTCCAGCAAGCAGCTTCTCAACACACGTTTGCTGAGGGACAAGCAGGGGCAGACCCCAAACTAAGCACAGTTTAGCTTGGGTTCAGGTGGGTGTGACGCTATCTCACCTGAGCCCTGAAGGCAGTCTGCACAAGGCAGGCCAGAAAAGCAGATGGGGAGGAGGATGGAGAGGAAGGCCGGAGCCCCAGCTCTTCGTGTCTCTCAGCCCGCTGGCATGCAGAGACGCACAAGTCCTGGCATCTGGCAGACGGGTCACAAGTGTCGGTTCCCCTGAAACAAGACTCCCCACTGACACCCGCAGTGGGTTCTGGGGCTGTCACGGTGTGGCTGTTGGCTCTACGGATTTCAGCCGCAGAAGTGCCCACTGAACAAGTGTGGTGGACACCTCCTACGTGCCAGGCACTGTGCGAGGTGACACAGGGAAAAGGCAGGTGGGGTCCCCTGCTCCTCCCCTGGGGTGCTTTCCAGTCTCATTCTAGGGGGATTGTTTCTAGAGAGAGACGGACATAAATCTATGCCCTCGTAGAAGAAAACACAATAGAGTGGAATGTTCAGCTGGACAGAACCTTCCAGATCATCCAATCTGCATGCCCACAAAGAGACTGAGGTCCAGGGCGTACCAGGGACGCCGTCGGCGCCCCAGAGCGAGGAAGCTGGAGACAGGGCCAGGCCTCGGGCCTCAGTGCTTGCAATACACACCCAGCAGCTGAACTGCACATAATCACAGGCAGGCAGGCAACTGTGCGTGGACGGTCCATCCTGCCGCTGTGCCTGCCACCCACACAGCTGCTCGTCCCCCACAGCACCGCCTACCACCTCCCGAGAAGCAGGCGGCTTTGTCCTTTCTCTCAAACTAGCTTTGGGATGCCAGTCTCCAGTTATTAAAGTCACCCCAGTCACATGGCAAGGGGGCATTTCTGTGAGTATGGTCTGAGGGTTTGGAGCTGGTCCCCACCACCGGGGCTCCCGGGCCCCGAACCAGGCCCCTGAGTGGTTCTTGCGCCCGAGCCAGGTGGGTTCCTTTCCCTCTGGACTCAGGCTCCTTCTAGTGCCCCAGGGCCTAGGGGCAGAGGCCAGGCTTCCCCGGGGACGGATGGGTCAGCCCGCTCAGAGTGCAGGTGGTGGGAGGACTTTCCTGGGGTCACGCCACTGCTGCGCTCACAGACTGTCTTTTCTGGGGAGGGGTCTTCCTCCCACACTGGGGAACAGGGATCAGTGAACAGGGGTGTGGTTCTGCTCTGTCTCAGGCAGCTGAGGACACATCTCTCAGGGGCACAGAGTGGCCCAGGCAGTAGGCCTGCTTCCAAGCATCTCTCCACCGGTCACTTCCACTCCCCAAGTGGCACTCAGGCCAGAACCCCTGGGTTGAGTCACAGTGCCTCAGAGCAGGACAGGCCTCGAAGACCACCCAGGAGAGAAAGAGGGAAAGGTGTTGACTAGAGCAGGGTGGGGGACTAGAGCCCTTCTGTTTCTGGGGGGCTGGGGGGGTCTTACATGGCTGGGATGCTCCCACGTGATCAGAGGTGTGGAAACGAGTCCACAGGTGACTGCTGGCAGCCCACACATGCGGAGCTCTGAGGGGCTGCCAGCAGGGGCTGGTGGTTCTGTGTGCCCCTCAGGTATGACAGGTGGCATCTGGGTGCCAGCCTGTACCCCAAGAGCGGCAGCCTGGGAGGCTGGGCCTGGCAGCAGGCGGGAGGGGCCGGTGGAAACAACTCAGCCGGCAAAGTTGCCTGGCGCCCGGACCCTGGCTCCTCTGCACACGTGTTTTCTTGTTTAAGTGCCGCCCCACTGGCGTCCTGCTCCCCCCACCTCCCCCAAAACATAACAGCCCGTGTTTTGCTTTGAGCCGGGAGAGTGAATCTTTGCCACAGAAGTGATTCTCAGATCCGTGGGCCCCCGGAGCCAGCTGTCCCTGGAAGGCTGCTCTGAAGGGCTGCCCTGCTCTACCCGGCGCTTTCCTTTTTCCATAGGGGTGAAAAAAATGGCAATTTTTCACACTCCACAGATGCCCAAGGCCAAATATTTGCTGTCTGACTCGCCTTTTCCACCTTAGGTAGAGGAGTCAGCTCTCCAAGGCCAGAGGGAGGTGGGAGACCCTGCAGGGAGGTGTGCTGGGAATGAATCCTGACCTTGGGGCCTGGCCCCGGAGGAGGGATCCTGGCAGGCAAAGGGTGAGGGGATAACGTTGGGCTTCTTCCCGGGAGCCTATGGCCTCCCCACCAGCAAGTCAAGGGACCCAGGGACCTGATGACACCCTTCTGAGGTCCTCCTATGATTCCTCAAATGGTCATCTGTACCAGCTCTCTCTCCTCCATTCCAGCTTTCTCCTCTGCTAAGAGAGGACTTATCTCAGTTTTAGATGGGCCTGCGCCCTCCTCCTTGGGAGCTGAATGTCTCCTCCATGTCACAGAGCTTCAACCCCGCCCGGCATCCCTCACTAGAACGGTGTGTATGTGGGTCTATCTGGAATGTTGGTGGGGCCAAAATGCTTTAAGAAAGTGCAGCACCTTGCCATAATCATTAAGGTTCAAAGTGGCATGAGGTGAGATGTGGGCTGAGACCTTCCCAGAGGCCTCTGGGTAATGACCTGGGCAGCTGACCGGGGAGAGGACAGCTCCAGAGATGTGGTAGCTGAGAGCGGGGCCTTTGAGGGCGAGGCTCCTCTCTGCTGCCCTCAGAACTCCCGGGGGATGATTTTAACAAGCTGGCCTCATCCCAGACAACCCAGAGGGGCCAGAGAGACAAGAGAGCAAGGGTGGCATTAGCAAGAGCCCCGGCCTGCAGGAGCCCTGGACTCTGGCCCCCCTCGTTACCTGTGATTCCAGCAAGTCCCTTCTCCCGCCTATGGCACCAGCACCATAATTTGCAGGGCCCAGTGCAAATCAGGTCCCTTGTTAAAGAAGTATTAAGAATGCAAGACAGCGACCGCAGATCATGGAACTCCTGGTGTGGGGCCTCCTGAAGCTGGCCCTACCTGTTTGGGCCTCCGTTTCCTCACCTGCTTCTTCCACTACCCCTGAGAGTAGAGTTTAAAGTCCTGTAACTGATCTGGAAGGTCCTCATCAGCTTCAACATTCAGTAAATTAAAGCGCTGGTGAGGTTTTCAGTCCTGGGGGCATAAGCCTCTGCCGGGGTGCCGAGGGACCACTTAGAGGCGCACAGCTAGCACTGACGAACCTTCAGGCTCCCCGTTCCAAAGGAGGGAACCCAAGCTCTCTGCCAGGAGCCTCCACATGAGACGGAAGACCAAGCGTGCTCTCCCAGGCTCAGGTCCGCTTCAGTTTGCATCCAGAGAACTGCTGCAGGGGTGAGGCCCCAGCCCTGGCGGGGCCAGGGGGAGCTCTGGTGGGACCCCTGTGGTCCCCAGCTGCTTTGCGTTAGGGGTGAGGGGGCGGGCCAGCCTGGGGGGCAGGGCCTGGGGAGGGGCAACACAGCAGGTCGCTCCAGAGGAAGGGGCCCTGGGCCCCGGAGGGGAGACCCAGGCGTGGCCCGGGACCAAAAGTGGGGGCTGCAGGAGCCTGACAGGGGTCCCCGGGGAGGATGTCAGAGCACTGACATCAAAGGGATTAAAAAACCAACCTGGAACTTAACCTAGTGTGTGAGGGGTGGATAATGCCACTGCGTGGGGGGAGCTGCCCTCCTCCGCCCTCCTCCGCTCCCGTCCCCGGTTTTCAGGGCTCCAACCTGTCCCCCTACTCCCTTCGGAGAAGCAGGGAGCAGCCCCTAGAACTCCTTCCCGAAGTCCTCCCAGCGCAGCCCCGCAGGCGCGCCGGCGGTCCGAGGCCCACCCGAGGGCCGCGCCTTACCTTTCATCGTCCCTCCTGCCCGGGCCGCAGGGCCCCGGACGGCGGCTGAGCAGCGGGCGCCCCGGGGTGAAGCCGCGGGCCCTCCGAGGGACCCGATCGCCGCCCTACGCGCCACGGGCGGGAGTCATGCCCGAGCGAAGGGCTGCGGAGGCGGCGCGCCGAGGGGCGGCTCCGCGGGGTCGCGGCCGGGGGGCGCCCCGCCGCCCATCGCGCCGCCCGCGCGCTTCCCGCTGGAGGCCGGCGCGTCTGCGGCCGCCCTGGGCGCGCCTCCCGCCCGGCCCCTCCCCGCTCGTCACTCCCTGGGCCCCGGCCCAGACCGACTCCGCGGTGTTTTCAAACCTGCCGCGGCCGGGCCAGCCCCTTTGTGCCGCCGCGGCCGCGCCGGGCGCCCTGGAGCCCCGAGCAGCGTGGGGCGCCCCGCGGGGCCGGAGGCGCGGACGGTGCCTGGGCGCCTCCGCACGCGGCGGAGAGGCAGGGGCTCCGCGACAGGCCGGGAGCCTGCGGTCCAGCCCCGCCTCCCCGGGGGGCCGGGGAGACCCCGTTTTAACACTGAAAGCCCCCAGGCCCAGGACAGTCACCCAGCCTCAGCCTCTCAGCCTGAGGCTGACTTTGGGCAGCCACCCCCGTGTCTCTAGTCCTCCGTTTTCTTTTCTTTTTTTGAGATGAAGGAAGGTAGAGGAGGAAACCTTTTTATTTAGTTGGTTTTTTGGGTTGTTTCCCCCAGGCCTGCGTCTCGAACCCCAGTCCTTGAATGTTACATGGTCGACACCCCTAGTTGTCACAGCCGTCTCAGCCACAAGAGTAGACCCCAAATCTCCGTTTTCTACATGAGACGATTGGGCCTCAGGCGCCCTCCCTCCCCATTGTGTGATTTTGTTGGGGGAAGGGCTTGGGTGGAAACATCGAAAGGGAAACTAATCCCGAGGAGCTGTGACTCCTGTCCCCTCTCCTCTGCTATCCTCACCTGTCATCTTTCCTTGATGGAACTTTTCCTGAACACCTACGAGGTGCCGAGTTCTGCCCCAAACTCTGGGGACGTGCAGGTCCCTGTCTCCATTGGCGAGGACAGCCAACGACGATGGATGAACAGTAGTGGTGACGCTAGGGGAGCAGGGGCAGGCAGGGTGGGGACAGCCCGCCTGGTCTTTTTAATGGCTGCAGTCAGCCCCTTGCCCATGTCCCCACCATCCACGCCGGCCCACATTGGGTCCCTGGAGTGAAGGAGGTGAAACCAATGGGGAAGAAAACCTTTCTCCTAAGTCAGAGCAGAGGGACCGACAGCCACCTGGTTTCACAGCCCTCACTTGGTCTCCACCTGGCGACAGCTCATTTCAGCGCCCAGTAAGCCTCCTCATGTCAGCAGCAGAGCCTCATACAACGCTGTGAGGAGGAGCCAGGAACCATGCTGCCCATTTTACAGGTGAAGAGACTGATGGTCAGAGAGGACCCAGCCTGCCTGGTAGTCATCAGGACTGCACCTTGAGCAGAGACCTGAGTCTGCTACGTGAGCCTCAGCCTCCTGGTTGTGACACGTTTCGAGAGGACAACTGTTAAAACCAACGTAAGACTTGGGAGAGGGAAAGGGTCAATTTACTCACTGAGTAAATAGGGATGGGAGATCTAAGTCTCAATTCTCAATTCTCTCCCAAAAGCAAGCAAGGAGGGCTTTTTAGTGGGGAGTCTAGCTTCAGAGCTGGAGCTCGTGATAAGAGGTGGCCATCTGGTCGTCTCCAGCTTCAGCATCAGCATCATGTCAGGACCCAGATTAAAGGGAATGCGGGTGTGCACCATGTGCGTGGCCAGTCCTTGCTTTCTCCAGATTTCAGACACCCATGCACCAGCAACATCTGGGTCAGTCTGATTTGGACACTCAGTAAGACTTGGCAAGAGGAAACAGAAAACAGTAGAATATTAGCCCATAACAGGAGAGAGCAGGGACAAAATAAAGCTTGACAGTCATATTCTTAGTGAGCTACAAAAACTGTTAAGTCTTATTAGGGTCTATGGATTCACTCAAGGCAGGCCCCATGGAGGCACTTTTAAGTCCTCATTTTTCAGAGGAGGAAGTTGAGGCTAAATACTGGGCAGTGTCATGTAGCCAGTAAGTGATCTGGGGGTTCAAACCCAGACAGGCTATATCCAGCCCTGGGCTCCACCACTGCGAAGCACAGCACAGCACATCTCTAGCGAGGCACTCAAATGTCGACTAAAGGGACAAAATAATGCGTGGCTTTCTCCAGGCTTTCTTTAGTTGACTTGACCCAAGATGTTACCCTAACCCTGGGGGAGCAGCACTGGACCCCAACGTAAAGAGTAGTGAGGATGAAACCAGTTCCCAAGGACTGTGGGGAGAGGGGCCCAGGCTTGTGGAATGGCAGGAGACATGGCAGACACTGGGGCCGGAGCATCAGTTAGTGCAGAAAGGCGGGAGGGGAGTGAAAGCTAATGGGCTTCCTAGCAGATCAGCATGGGTCGGGGAGAGGGAGGACTGGATTTCCTAGGGTGACAGCAGCCTTCAGGTGGAAGCTTTCAGCCACAATTTCAGCCTATTTCCACCTACAGTCAGGGAACGGATCCAGGGTCAACTAGAAGGATGCCCCCTGAAAGGCCAGATTATGAGGTTGTAAGGATATGACTCATACTGGGCAGAGGCACTGAGGCACCAGACAGGGCAGGGAGAACTG
This sequence comes from Solenodon paradoxus, assembly GCA_004363575.1. Classification (NCBI taxonomy): domain Eukaryota; kingdom Metazoa; phylum Chordata; class Mammalia; order Eulipotyphla; family Solenodontidae; genus Solenodon; species Solenodon paradoxus. Next base: position 29,503 of record RJWH01008149.1, read on the forward strand.
CTTAGCACTGTTTTTAATTGAGCTGGGCTTGGGGTGAGGTAGGGGTTGGCGGGTTATAGCTGACTTAGATTGAAGGTCAAATGAAAGAGCCAAAGAGCAGAGGTCATTTAGAGGGGAAACGCAGTCACTAAGGGTGGAAGCATCTCTGTATTAACGAAGGTAGCAATCCCACCTCAGTGTTCCTGAGCAGTGCTGCGATTGGCTCAGAATAGTTTTGTTTGCTCTTGACCTTTGCTTTGTGTCCTCCCCAGATTTTCCTTTCTCATTTCTGCTGCAGGCTAAAAGCCACCTGTCTTCCTGCAGCTCCATCTCCATCTCTAGCTGCAGTTCCTAAATGTCCACCTTTGCTCCTCACCCTGCTCCTCTCCAAGAATCCACTTGGGACTTCAGTTCCACTTTTCCATCTTCCTCTAACTCTCGGAATGCAGCTTCAGCCTTCGATGCTGCCTGAATTGGCTCCTTTTCCTCTTAGTTGCCAAATATAATAGTCTTTTCAAAGTGTGCATCCTCTTCGACCATTTTGTAGATTTCACACTAGTTTAGTCGGGATTGTCCAGAGAAACAGAGCCGATAACTGGCAGGCTGGAGCCCCAGGAGAGGGTGGTATTGCCACTCAAGGCCAAAGACAGTCTACCAACAGCATTCCCTCTTTCTTGAAAAGGAAGGGTGCGGGCAGGAAAGAAGACAGAGGCAGACGAGAGGAAGAAGCATTCGTTTTATTCAGTGTTCAGCCTGGTTATGCACCCGTAGGTGGTTCAGCTACTGCAGAAAATAGTAAGGCGATTCCTTACAAAATTAAAATAGAGCTTCCTGTGTGACCCAGCGTCTCTCTTCTAGGTAACTATTTGAAGAATAGGAAAAGATTAACTCAGAGTGTGCACCTTTCTGTTTATGGCAGCACTGTTGCAGTAGCCAAGATAAAGATGAATGGATACGATCTGGTCTAGACAGACCTGCTGTGGAATATTACGCAGTCACGAAAAGGTTTCCATTTGAGACAACATGGAGGGAACTCAAGGGTATTTGGCTGTGGGAAATAAAATAAAGGAGAAAGAGCAATATTGGATATTTTCACCTATAGCTGGAATATGGAGAAATAATGCAAATGGACTGATAGGATAAATGAGAAGAGACCTTTAGAACTTGACAGCAAAACTGACTTTACCAGAGGGGAGGGGGCTGTGGGGTGTGGATGTGTGGTGGAGAGAGTTTATCATTTTTTTATTGTTCACTTCCTTTTTTAGTAATCTTTATTGATTGTTACTTGTCTGTTTCTACCCACTAGAATATAAATGAGAACCTGGCATTTTTCATCACTATATCTCACTGTTTAGATCAGTCTCAAACATGTAGTAGATGCTTAATAAATATTTGCTCAACAACAGGGAAAAATACAACCTAAGTGCCCATCACGAGATGAGAAGATAAAGAAGAGGTGATAGACCTACATGGTGGAATACTACCCGGCTGTCAGAGAAGATGAAATGCTGTCATTTCCAACCACCTGGATGGACCCAGAGGGAATGATGCCGAGTGGGAAAAGTCTTTTTCCACAGGGAGAAAGACAGACATCCTCTGACTTCCCTCACAGATAATATACAGAGAAACCAAGCAAACAAAGGGTATTAAACAGATTTTTTTTTTTTTAGCCTATATTATCAAATTTGTGGTTGCAGGAAGGGAAGGGGCAGGGGGTGGGTAAATTAGGTGGAGGGATCCGTTTTATGATGAAGAACTGGGATGGTAGTGGGAAAGGTATATACAGACGTGGATGTATAGTGAGGCACACCTTAAATCTATATCATGTTAGGATACAATGCTCCTTTATTGGAATTTTTTAAAAAGCTTTCCTGGACTGAGGGCAGGGCGAGGGATGGGCAGCAGCAGCTGTGGGAAAGGTAAGGACTGTTGTACCCTTCTGCCTCGTCCTTCTTCTTTTAAACACAATACGAAAAAAGCATATATATTTTTTTCTTTGATAAAAGAAACATTCATTTAGAAATAAAAATAATAAACTAAAATTCAAATACATAAAAGCAATTAAATGACTTCTAGACATGCTATGCTTCTAAATAAGAAAGCTACTAAGTGTGAATTCACCCAACACTCATATGTACATTTAGTGAAACTGCTTGGACAATGTTAACTAAAAATTATAAGAATTGATAGCTAAGGAAAGCCAAGACAATTTGTTAAGAGTAGAAGAGATTCCCTTTTCAAAATTAAATGTTTTAAAGCTACATACTAAAGATTATATATTATACGTGAATAAAGAAATAATAAGAGGAATAGGTTAGAAAGTCCTAAAACAGATCCAAGTTTATTTGGATGACAAACTGGCTTTTCAACTCAGCATAAAGAGAATGGCTTATGTGATAAATCACATTGACTTACATGGTGTAGAAAAGGAAAAAAATGCTTTTAGATCCCTGCCTAACTTCCCACCTCCACACACACACACACACAATTTGGATTAAATATCTATTTGAGAGGAAGATCTTCTTTTGCAAGGCAGGAGATCTAGAAAATATAAAAGAAAAGATAAACAAATTCCACCACGTAAAACAATTCTAAAAGCCTCCATAATCAAAGGTGAAAAGCATGCGACAGCCTGCTCATGTGTATAAAATACATGTGATCCTTGTTCGATGAGAAGGGAGGTGAAGAGTCTGCATAAGGGAATACATTTAACTTGAGGTACAATCTTTGTTTTCAAATATCTGGGAGACTGTCTTGGAGAAGAGGCAACAATTTGACAGAGCATCTTTTCTTCTTTTTCAAGGAAAGGCGCAGCAGGAATGAAGATAAGTAGGCAGGAAGGCAGGAAGAGAGGAGGAAGAAGCTTTATTCTTCTATTTTTCATTGATTTGTTCACACGAGCTGCTTCCCCCTGGTCTGGCACTCGGACACAGGGGCACATATGGTATCTTAGAAATAAGGCAGCAGGCAGAGAAGTTATAAGGAGACAGATTTCAGCTCAAGGAAGCCAAAATCTGCAAAGATTGCTTTCACCTGCCAGTTTTCTAAAAGATGAAAGTATCATCACATACTGAGAAGAGTGGCCTGGGGGACCCAGTGGGGACAGAGTCTGTCCAGCAATCTGTCAGTGGGACACAGCGGCCCTCCAGTTCCTCTGTGAGTGAAAATCACTTGGAGAGCTTTTCACCTGCCCGCACCCCAGGTAACTCAGTCGCAGACACTGCAGGCAGGACCCTCGCAAAGCTCCCAGGTGATCCCATTGCACAGTTCCAGAGAGAATCACTGATCTCAAAGAATTATCTAGCTGGTTGTGGAAAGAGGAGGTTTGACCTGAGGCGGACCTGGGGGACAATGGGAACATACCCATTAAACGCCCGTTAATCTAAACAGCAGAGCTAAGTCGTCAAGAGTCGACTGACTTTGCAGTGAGACGTGGACCACAGAGCCAGTCAGCAGCGTGAGTGACGGTGAGGATGGTATAAGCGTCCCTTCATGGGGTCTCAGGAGAGGCCAGCCTCAGCTCTTTCCCAGAAACAGTCTCCATGAGAAGTAAGAGACATAGATGGAGTGGGCGTCTCAACTCCAGCGGGCCCTGGACCAGCACTCGGGGTGCCTCTGTGTCAGCTGCGGGCTCATTTCATTGTACACGGTGTCATTATCCCTGGTGTGTGGTGTGTGGTGTGTGTGTGCGTGAGTGTGTGCTGTGTGTGTGTGTGGTGTGTGTGTCTGTGTGTGTGGTGTGTGTGGTGTGTGTG
>RJWH01008150.1:0-33232 GCA_004363575.1 Solenodon paradoxus
CGGAACCCTACCCCTCCCTTCTGACCCCGCAAGACCCCTCCCCAGCTTCTGTAAATTAGGATTCCTACCCACAAGCCTCACCTCAGCCTATTGGCCCATCTCCACCCCCAGCTGCCCCATGCCCAAGGGCACCCCTAAAAGTCACTATTCGGGTTCCTCCCAGCACATTTCAGTAGCCCCCCCACACCCCCTGATCCCTGCTTCCTAGAAATCCATCTCACCACATACCCAGGACCCCTGAATAGATATTCTGTACCCCGCTTTCCCACCCACAGGCATGCATCTTTCTGAGAGCCCTGCACACACAGACATCTGGGAGCAACAGTTCTCACGCAGAGAGGTACCCAGGAACCCACAATTCCTACTGACAGACACTCGGGCCTCCAACACACAGACATTCAGGAGCCCCTGTCATGTTTCCACACACATAGTCTGACACTTAGATGCCCAACGCAGACCAAGGCATTCAAGACACCCCCTCTTCTCTCCACCTCCCATACGTAGTGGGGGACTCGTCAGCACTTCCACATTCCTCCTTGGATCCTACTTTCCCAGGCCCTCCTGAAGCCCCCTCACCCCTGTTGCTCCCAACTTAAGCAGAGACTCGGAGACAATAAGTTGCCAAGGGGCTCAGGCAGCCAACCTGCCCAGTCACACCAGCCTCCCTGAGCCAGTGCCCTCATTGGGGCCCTGGGGGGCGACAGTGTGACCCAGAATCCTGCAGCACCCTCATGGACACCTGCCCCAGGCTTCTTCCCTTTTATCCACCTCTTCACTCTTTTCCCTTCTTCAAAGGGACGGATGCTCAGTCTCCTACACCAAGGTGACCCCCGATTTATGCTCTCCACCCCCAAGCAGGGAGGGAGAGTTCAGACTGCTCCTGGCCTAGGTCCTAAAGTCTGACCAGACTGGTAGGACCAGCATCCTGAGCCCATATGGCCTGCTGGTCTCTGATGACGGCAAGGCCAGCGCTGCTGCTCAGGAGCAGTCCCTGACAACCCATCTGAGTTCTTTCACCCACGGCCAGTGCATTTTGTCAGAACGAAAAGGCTTCTTTCCAGCCTGGCATTTGGGACCTGGTGGGCCTGGGATGGGAACTGCCAGAAGCAGCTAGCTCTTTGTTAAAAGAGTCTTTTCAGAAGGGAAAAAATGTGCTGAAGAAGCTGGGGTGGAACATGGAGTGAATAGTCCGTCTGGTCTCTTCCCTCAATGGGACTGCGATGGGTCTGGAGGAGCCAGGTCTATGCGTCTTTCTGGGTCGTGTTGGCCCTTCCTATCCGGCTGCTCCCCCACCCCAGTCCTCACCCCCTGATCCAACCATGGGTTCCCCTGGGCCACTGTAGTCAACTGCAGGTGGCCTGGCTCTGACACAGGGATGAGACGAGACGGAGGAGAGCAAATCCCAGAACTGGCAAGATGCATGGCCAAGAGTGTGGGAAGGAAGGAGGAGCCCTGGGTCCCCACCCCATGCAGAATCCAGCCCAGCCCAGCCCAGCCCAGCTCCAGCACTGCCTGTCCTGGATCCTTTGAGCTCTATAAACAGATCTGAAAAACGCCAGAGCAATCAGTTTTGGCCTCTGCATAGCTATTCACCAGTGGATTCTGGATGGTCCTAGGGAAAAGCACATCTTGGCTTAGGGCCTCAACTTCTCCATCTGAAAAATGGGGAGATAAATCCTTACTTAATACTTTGCATGGCAGGCATGCTAGTGAGGTTAGGATGTGACCCTGAATGTCCCCTAGGCACCGTGTGGAAGGGGTCAAAAGAGTCCAGAAGAGCAGTCACCTATCTATAGGTGCTAGCTGTCACTGTCACCCTGGTCCCTGCTTGGAATCTGTGGATGCTTCACTAAATGATGTTTAGCTCTCCATGGCTAAGCTGCCCCGCAGGAAGCAGGTTGACTCAAGGCTGAGACGGTCTCTTGTGGGATTTGTGGCTGCCCAGGGACCTTCCACAGGGAAACAGAAGCCAGCAGGGGGTCTGCTTGCTGGCAGTGTCCATACCCTGCAGAGACCTCTGACACAGGGTAGGGAGAGGTTTATTCTGCCCTTGTGTTGAAGGGAGACAGGAATGAAAAGACTCCTGAAGGTCAGGAGGCACAGAGAGGGGCATGGGGACTTCACAAGTCCCTTTTGTGTTTTCTAAGACATCCCAGGGTAGTTAGTCTGTGGATGTCTTAGAAAACACAAAAGGGACTTGTGGACATTAGCCATGCATTTTGACCTTGCACCGGGGGTACAAGCCTGTGTCTTTGTACATGTGCTTGGATAGGTGCAAGGAGGTACAGAGGAAAGCGATCTCAGGCAGAATATAAATGCTCTTTGTTCCCACCATGTACTGGGAATTGAGTCAGGTGCTGGGATAGAAAGGAGTATCAGAGGTGGTTCCTGCTCAGCAACGAAAGACCCTCTCAGCATCACCAGATGAGCTAAACCCAGTGGCACACGCGGAGCAGGCCTGCGCCAGGTGCCATTTCCATATCATCTCATTTAATCCTCCCAGCCACCAGGAGCCGGCCTTCCTGCACTTTGCCCTTTCCCATCACATCCTGCTGCCTGCTGTGTGGAAGCCTGAGACAGAATTAGGCCCTGTGTGCTGCAGGAGCACAGGAAAGGGCCCTTTGCACTCCAGAGGTGGTACGGAGGGCAAGCCGGGATGATTTATGGGCTGGGTCTGGGAGGAAGAGAGAATCTCACCCGTCAGACATGGCAGGGAGGGGCGTTCCAGGCAGCCTCTGCTTGGACAGAGGCCCAGGAAACAGGAGCCAGCCTGCCTCGTTTGGTGGACTTCATTCTATAGGCTTTTGTGTCCCCATAGGGGTCTCCAGGGCCCATACCCTGGGATCCTCTGTAGTTGGACTTGAACTCCAAAAAGGCAGCAAACCTCATGTAGCCAAGGGAAGCCAGCAGAAGGAGGGAGATTAGTTAGAAAAGCTAACTCAGTGGAGCCCAGGGAGAGAGCCATCCCTTTCAGGGAGAGTTTGAAGGCCCCATTGGCATGACTTGCCCGCACTTCTCTGATTTCTCAGCACTCCATGTGCGATGCGTTTGTGAGATTATTTCCTTGAGGGCCGTCTCCCACACCAGCCCACAAGTCCCACAAGGGCAGGTAAGTGTCTGTGTGATGCTGGTTAATCCCGGCAAGTGCAGGTCACACAGGAGATGCTGATGGTCCTCCCTGCTCCCCAGCTTCTAAAGGAGAGCCAGGAGCCCTCCTGCAGAAAGAGGTCAGACCATCTGGCTGGGCGAGCTCCCAGAGGCAGGCTGGACCCTCTCACCCCTTCCCCCTGGCCCAGGGCGCCTCTGCAGCTGGCCTGGGCAGCAGAAAAGATTACCACCTTGGCCTTGAAGAAGCTGAGAGCCTTTGTGAGACGCCACTTCTCTTATTCGCCAGTCCCCCGAAGCCCTTGTGAGGGCTTTCATTTTTGTCCTTTGTCATTCCCAGGGACACTAAAATACAGAGAAGTGAGGGGTTGGCCAGGATTGAACTTCTTATGGTGGCAGAAAGTAAGCTGGTGACCTTACAGAGTTGCCATCTTTGTTTTGTTTTGTTTTGTTTTGGATCGGAAGTGATTCCACAAGTCCACCTCTCAGAGTTTAGCCTGCAGGTCTTTGCTGTGTCTGCTATTATTACCAATAACAATGATTATGGTGTCACGGTGTTTCATCTTTAAACAGGGCACCATATAAGGGTCAGGCCAACGGAGGAGGGGAGGTTTTTTTATTCATTCCAAAGATACAGGCTGCTTGATGGAGTGTCAGACATGGAGATCCAGCAGTGGACTAGAACAGCCTCGCAGAACTTTCCATCAAGCGGGAAATATATTAAAGATCAGTTCCTATGCAAAGCAGTTGACAAGCTTGGCTCATGTATTCCTCCCAACAAGACCTGTGAGTAGCTCTGCTTCCAGGTGAAGGAACTGAGGCAAAGTGCATCGTACCCAAGGCCACAGAAATAGAAAATGGTCGCCCTTGTGTGGCTCAGGCAGCTGAGGCAGCTAAGGTGTAGACCTTGTAAAGCCCAAGGACCCAGGTTCAGGACGGAGGACAGACGGGAGGAAAAGAAAGTGGTAGAGGAGAGATTTGAACTAGTTTACAGCCTCAGGAGTCCTCACAGAAGGCTAAATGCTCTGGGCTCAGTTACACACACACACACACACACACACACACACCATGGGAGACGCTAGGCGAATTTGGAAACTTCCGGAAGAGCATTGCTAGAACTGGGGACACCAGGAAGGCAGGCAGTGACCCCTGAAGTCAACTGCTGTCCTTACTATCCAAGGGACAGCCCACCCATCAGTTGCTCACCCATTTCCAATGGAGAGGACCAGCCAAGGTCATGGTGGTCTGCTGGCCCGCCCCAACAGTCTGGGGGCCACACGGCATATTTCAAGTCTTCAGATTCAGCAGCGAGTCTGCGTCCCTCTTTGTCATTAGAGGTGGGTGATCATAAGCGAGGTGGGGGCGGGGGGGGAAGGAAGGAGCCAAAGTTAAGTGGGTCTTTATCCCTGCCTTTGAAAATGCTCTTCTCTGAAATATGGTGTGTCCACACCTGCTCTCCCTCTCCGTAAAAAAAGAATGACTACAATTTACAGAGTGCCCACTACACTCAGTGTTTACATGTATTATTTCTAACATAAAAGGATGCAGAGGGGTGGGAAACACAACGGATCAGTTTAGAGCAGAAGCTCTGGAGTCAGAAATCCAAGTTCAAATCCTCCTTCCCCTGTGGCTTTAGCAACATCTTAGGTTAGTGTGGTGCCTAGTTTTATAATGGATGAACCCATGCAGATAAATTGTCATTAACTCAAGTCTATGCTTTATCCCGATTTTCTTCCTTTTCCCCTAATGTCCTCTTCTGTCTCCAGATGTCATCCAGGACCCCATGTGGCATTTTGCCATCATGTCTCCTTAGGCTTCTCTTGGCTGGGACAGTGTCTCCGGCTTTCCTTGTTTTCAATGACCTTGACACTTTGGAGACTGGGGTAGGAATTTTCTAAATTGTCCCATAGCCTGGGTTTGTCAGCTGCTTTTCTCAGAGTTAAACTGGAGTTTTACGTTTGGGGAAGGAAGACACAAATGCCCTTGTCATCAAACCACGGCTCCTGTCACATACTCTCGACCAGACTTGTCACTGTGGGTGCTGACTGCAATCACCTGGCTAAGAGCACAGAAATGTTTGTCTCCATTTGCTCTGCAGTCGTTTGTTGATTACTGAATGCCAGGTGCTGCATTCGGGGCTTGGAGTAGAAGGTTAAGAGGGGCCCTTGTCCTCTGAACATCCATAACCCAGTACCACAGGCACGTGTGTATAGAAATAGTGGCCATAGAACATATTAAGTTGGGGTGTCGGGTGGTGGGGCTAGGTATCTTCAGGGAGAGAAGTGAGTCAAGATCCTGGATCCAAGTGTTGATAGAAAAGAATCCACAGGAAAGGCAAAAAAAAAACCCAAAACAAAACCACCTCACACCAAGTCTTGGACAATGTCTTTCCATTCGGGGAACAGCATGCCAGGTGCTCCTGGTGAGCTGAGTGTGATGGAGCTGGGATACAGGAGGAGGCGAGGTTGGCTGGCTGTGTGCATCATGGAAAAGTGAGCTCCATCACACTTTAGGGGGCTGCTTAGGGGCTTGGGGGCATGCACTAGGCCTGGTCTGCGTGAGCAGAGGCCCGCACCCGGGGCCCAGGTAGGCCCACCTGCAGCAGGAGGAGCCAGCTTTCATCAGCAAAGCGAGTCCAAGAGGGTTCCTAAAATGCATGTGCGGTCGGTTTCCTGCCTTTGTCCCTGAAGATCCCTCCTGTCTCTTCTGGAGTTACAGTGCTCTGACTGCCTCTGCACAACGCATGCCCCAACCCACCTATCCCTTACCCGCTTCTTCCCTGAGGTCTCATCCTCATAACATACACTTCACCCTTTTGAAATGAACAGTGGGCTTTAGTGTATTCACAGGGCTCTACAGCCATCACCAGCTGTCCAGTTCCACATCATTTCCCCAAATGCTTGCCTCCCGTAAGCACCTTCTCCCAGGCCCTGGTCCCGAGCAACCACTCATCGACTTCTTACCTCTATGAACTTACCTACTCTGGAACTCTCATATAAATGGAATAGTATCACTTGTGGCTTTTCTTTTTTTCAAGAGGGAGGAATGCAGGCAGGAAGAAAGGAAGAGAGGTGGTGCACACTGATGGCTTCGCGGTTAAATGAAGTCTGCAGCCTCCAACCAGTGTAGTCAGTGTCCATCCCAAGGACCCGCACTCTCTACCGAGGCCAGCGAGGAACAACCAAGATGAACAACTAAATAAATAAATGCTTCTTCCTCCTCTCTCTTCCTGCCTACTTACCTTCATTTCTGCCTGCACCTTTCCTTAAAGAGAGAGAGAGGAGGAAGAAGCAGCATTTTATTTAATCGTTCATTTTTGTTGTTCCTTCGAGCCCTGGGCTGTGAACACAGGTCCCTGAGCTATATGTGGACTACACCTTAAACCCGGGGTTAATACCTGAGTTCCCAGGGTGCATCAATTTGGAAGCCTTTGGACCTGCCTTCCTTCACTCCACATACTGTCTGGAGGCTCATCCATGTCTATCGCACATATCACAGCTTCGTTCCTTTTTAATGGCTGAATAATATTCCACTGTATGGCTAGACCACGTTTTATACATCTGTTTATCCCATCAATGGACAATTGGGTTGTTTTCACTTCTTGAGTTATAACTAAATCTGTGACTGTACAATCACATACAAATGTTCATGTGGATGTTGGTTTCCCATTCGCTTGGGTAAGTAACTAGGAGTGGAATTTCTGGATCATATGGTAATTCTATGATTAACATTTAAAAAATATCTATTGAAGTAACTTTGATTTATAATATAATATATTTGGTTTATAATATAGAGCCTGCGTGCTCCCTTGTGGTTCAGACGGCTAAGATGCTGGTGTGCAAACCACATACATATAACCCAGGGACCTGGGTTCAAGACCCGGGGTAGGGGTTAAAGAACCAAACTGAATAACTAAATAAATAAAGATGTTTCTTCCTCCTCTTCCTTCCTCCCTCCCTTCCTTCCTTCAAGTGCTTCTTTCTCCTCTCCCTTCCTTCCTCTCTAAAAAAAAATCCCTTTAAAAAATATGTATATGTCTATATGTATAGGTTCACTCCATTCTTCAAATATGTGACCACACACCATGCCCACCAGCAGATTAGCTAAAGTTCTTCATCACTGTCCACTGGCCCCCAGAATGCCTTGCTCCCACCCCACCTCCTTCCCTGCTGGTAACCTTAATGTCTAAAGGTTGCTTTTTGTTTTTTGTGTTCCTTTGCTTTCTTTCCTTATATTCCACATGAGTGAGATCTTCTAGTACTTGTCTTTCTCTTTCTGACTAGAGAATAATCCCCTCTAGTTCCATGTATGTTTCTGCATCCGCCAGGTTTTCGTGTATTTAGGGCTGGGTAGTACTCAGTTATGTCTATACCACATCAGCATTGTCCATTCTTCTCACGATGGGCACTTAGATAATTTCCAAATCTTGGTTATTATAACTAACAGCAATAAACACAAGGTGCAAAGACCTCTATAATTAGTGTTTTTGTGTTTGGGGGGGGGGTAAATACCCAAAAGTGGAATTATTGGGTCATCTGGGAGTTTCTGTCTCAATTTTTTGAGGAATCTCCATACTGCATTTCATAAAGTACTCACCAGCTAATACTCCCACCAACAGTGTAAAAGGGTTCCCTTTTCTCCACATCCTTAACAACATCTGTCTCCAGATTTTTGGATAACAGCCAACCTCACAGGTGTGAGGTGATGTCTCATTGTTGTTTGGATTTGCATTTCCCTAAGAACAAGCAATGCTTAACTTTTTGAGGAAGCCTCTGTATCTTCCTCTCTACCTTATCTTTGATGCCTCTCAATCATTTCTCTGGATCTGTAGTAGAAAGTTTGAGTGGTGATTTCTTTCTCTCCTCCCCACTGAATGCTCCAGGCAGACAGAGGCCCCATCCGTTTCTGCCTGCAGCCTGCAGCCCTTTGCATGGTGCCCAAATCTGGTCTGTAAATATCGGTGGTTGGGCAGTATGTCTTGACTCTTCCATGTACCAGGCTCCGTGCAGGGCCCCAAACAGTGGTGACTCCTTCCCTGGTCAGGGATCTGATGATGGGATGGTGATGTGCAGAAGCCAGTTGTCCACCTTAGCCAGGGCTCAAGCAGAAGCTGGGAGCGAGGGTCTCATACAATCGCCAACATATATTTGGTCGTTTTGGTCCTGAAAGTGAGATCGCCAAGGACATGAAGGGACAAGGGCTCACAGGGCCTGTGAAGGAAGAGACTATGAGGGAGACAGAGGTTAAGAAGAAAGCCAGGAGCCCAGCCTCTCCATGACTGGCTGTGTCTAAATATCCCCAAGAGGGAAAAGAGGCTGCTGGGACATCTGGACATTCCTGCCCCTTGTCTCCTACCCCTGGCTTCCCAGCATAACCTCTTCCATCCCTCTGGCTCGGCTTCGTTTTGTAAGTCGTGAGCCATCCAATGGAGGTGCAGCAGGTAATGGTGCCCGAGAGACAGGGTTAGGTGGCCCACTGCCTACTCTGCAGCGGCCAAGCCCCCCTTCCGGTAGCTGAGTTGGAGCAGAGGCAAAGGTCATTGAAGTTGGGCTGCTGGGAGGCGGGACCCAGATGGAGAGGGCCTGTGCATGGGTCCCAGAGGGTAGTGGTCCCCCAGCTCTGGAGACCAGCCTGGTCTCTGCATCTCTGTGCCCATCAGCATGCCCTGCATCTCCCCCACCTCATTCCACCACATGTCCTTGCATCTGGACTGGAACCTGGCACTCAGATGGCCCTCAGCAAGTGCCAGGGAAGGAGCAGTTGAGCTAGTAAGAATCCTGGCGTTCTGGGGAGGCAGGTGCCCACAGAGATAAGCCAGTGTGCGTCCTAAGTCGACTGGGTTCTGAGGGAGCAAGTCAGTGCAGGAACTGCATACACTCGCAACAGTACGTGGGTATGCCTGCGTGTGAAACCGTGAGAGTGTGTGTACCCACATGAGTGTGTGTGCGCATGTGTGTGCGTGCATGCGTGTGTGCACGTGCATCAGGAAGAGGACTTCCAGGGATGGGCAGCAGAGACAGAGACTAGGGATGAGTCCAGAGAAAGTTCCTGAGGGATCAGCAGGCAGGCACTGCCAATCTCAGCCCAGTGTGTTGAGCCCACTGTATTTCATCTGTGGTATACACAGTGACATGTGATCGACAGCAGATCAACTGCTAGCGGAGAGACCCTGGTTGGCTAGTTTTTAAGTCCAAAATCGTGATGTGAAGGAACGTACTTGTGAAGAAACGAAGGGCCTGGGAATGGAAAGGAATACGTGTGATCTCTTTCTCTGAGATCCCCACTGTGCCCCAAATCCAGCTGTGCCTTGGAGGCTCTGATCCTTACCTCTACCCCCTCCTCCCCATTTCCCAAGTGATGTTTTGGAAAACCAGGCTTCCCAGCCCCTCCTGCCCATGCCAGGTCCCCACCCCTTCCCCTCTTCTTGCCCACAGCCCATCTCTGACCCACGAATGGCTGTAGACTTTGGCTCTGTAGGAGGACCCCTGTGGCCTCTCTCAGGAATGGTTAACTTCAGGCCCAGCAGAGACGGGTGGCTTGGGCTTTGAGGCGGGTGCTATCCATTGCTATCAGGGCAATGGCAGGAACCATCTTCTGCTTCTGCCTGGACTCACCGCCTGGAGTTTGTACCCCTCACCAAAGCCCAAGGCTCAGGGCCAGAGGCAGGACCAGTGGCCTGGGAGAGGATGGGTGTCGGGCCCCACAGACATGAAAGAAGAATGATGTCCCCCACATCCTGCACTGCAGAAGCAAGGACACAGGCAGGGCCAAGTCCTGCCCACTAGTCCTCAGGGATTGGTGGGGGGCCCGAGTCTGTTACAGAGTTCTAGGAAGGTACCCAGTGACCTGAGGGTGGCCAGGCAGGTTTGAAGTGGTCTGCTGTTATCCTGTCACTGTCCCTTGCCACCCAGGGGACCAAATGCTCCATCTCCAAGGACCAGGCGAGGGCTTCTCAGAACAATCAGCACCAGATCAGAGGAGATCTAAGATGCATAGTGGGCTCCTCATATGGAGCGTGCAGGTGTGGTCATATGAAGGAGTCATCCAAAGTGTGGGGGCTGGGGGGGGTGTAGGATTTTCTCCCTCCCTTTATGACCCCATATCCTTAGACCCTTGGTGCTCACCCGGGTTCACCAAAGAAGAAGCATGACTGAGCAGAAGGGACACTCCCCTAACTGATCCCCACCCCAAGAACCTCCCACCAGAGTGTTGCCAAGCCCTGGCTCCTTGCCGGACCTCAGTCCCTGGCCCCAGGACTGATGACAATGGCCAGTGTTGGTGAAGCTATGATTACGTACCAGTCACTGTTCTCACACATCATATGTAGTGACAGGCTCAGTTTTCACAGCTACCCTCTGAGGTGTGATCATCAGTCTACGGAGACTCAGAGAGGCCAAGTGACTGGTCCAGGGTCACACAGCGGGTCAAGGGGCCGCCATGATTCACACACAAGGCCATTCGAGTCCGGAGTCCCTGCTTTTGGCAAAGCACTGGGCTGCCTCTCACAGGGCTAGCAGCAGGCCAAAGGCCTGTGTTGTTAAAGCCCCCAGGATGGTGGGGCCAGATCACCCCCAGGAAGAAAGAATAGGAGAGATGGACCCAGGACATGGCTGACACCCATCAGAGCCCACCCTCCTGCCCTCCCTCCATCAGCACACCGTTCCCAGTACTTTGACGCAGTCCCAGCCTCCCAGCCCAAGGGGAGCCAGCTCTTCTGGCCCCTGACAGAGCCAGACAATTAACAGTAGAGCATAATTGTTTTTAGCTGCGCCAGCAGCCCACTTTGGTTGATGAGCTGGGAAAGGTCAGACGCTCAGGCCGGGCTCCTAGGGCAATGAGACCAAGACTGTCAGAAGGACCACCGTAGTGGGGGCTCCTGCACCCCCCCAGCTCCCAGCTGGGTCAGAATGATGAGGAGCCTCGCCCCCTAACCCTGCTGACTCGGGGGTGTTGAGTCAAGTCGTGGCCTCTTGGCCGAGACCACCCAACAGCTTGGGCCCTGGCTGTGGTCTCCTCGTCTTTGTCCAGGCATCTGGACTGCACAGGCAGGGATCCCAGTAGCCAGCGACTGAAGTAGAAGGAGCTGGCTCAGCCACCAGCAGGGCTGAGGTCCGTGGGGACAAGGGGTGCATCGTTTAGGCAAACCAAAGATAGTAATACAGTATGAGAAAATGTCCCCCAGGAGAGCAGCAGCCAGCAGGACAGGGTGGGCCCCCACCCAGTACTGACCACATGTGTCTCTGGCCCCCAGAAAGAACTGTGATTCGACCCTGCTCCTGGCTGACCAGTCCATTCGCCATGGCGAGCCCCACTCTGAGCCCTGACTCCTCATCCCAGGAGGCCCTGTCGGCCCCCACCTGCTCCCCCACCTCGGACTCCGAGAACCTCAGCCCTGATGAGCTGGAGCTGCTGGCCAAGCTGGAAGAACAGAACCGGTGAGTTGGGGCCTGGGGCTGGGAGGGGCCGTGGGGTGCAGTCCAGGCCCCAAATGGAAGTCCTTAAGTACTCAGTCCTCTTTGTACTCAGAACTGGGCCTGGCCCTGGGCAAGGTAACGGCTACCACCAGAGTAGACACGTCTCCTGTCAGACTCCCATCACAGCGTGAATGGACAGGTACCACCTGCTTCAGGTGAGGAGCCCAAGGTTCCAGAGACGAAGAACCTGGCGTCATCACCTATCCAGCCTTTGTCAGAGGGAAGAGACTATAAAAGTCTGACTCCAGCCTTCCCACCTTCCTCCTTGGGCCCTGCCCTTGTTTGAAAATGTAGTGGAGGCCATCAGATCAAGAGATGACAGTCCCCAAGAGGAGGGAGCAGGGTGTCCCATACCACCCAGGGCCACCCAGGGGAAGCCCAGGGTAGGTCAGGAGGCAGAGGGAGGGAGGCACTGCAGGCAAGACTTTATTGTGGTCTCTGAGGAAGGGTAGCTGGGTTTGGGACTGGCTTTTCTGAATAATTTCACTGGACTCAGGGACATGTGGACTGGCACTGGTTGTCTGGCCCCTGGCCCTGGGGTGATCAGGATCGGGGACAGTGACCCTGAGTGTGACAGCCTGATAGTGGGGTGGGTTGATTTGTGGGTTCTGGAGTAGTTGGTTTGGGGCACCCTGGTGGCTTAATGTTTAAGTCCACCAGACACAGTCCACAGACATTCCAAAGACCTGGGTTCCCTACCCAGGGCCAGGGGAAACAACCAGGATGAACAATTAAGTAATATTTTAAAATGCCTTTCTCCTCCTGCCTGCCTTCGTGCCTCTGTTCACTTTCATTTCTTCCTGCATCTTTCCTTAAAAAAAAAAAAAAGAAAAGTAGGTGAGTTGGTTTGCACGTGAGGAACCCACTAGGCCCGGGAGAGGAAATCTCTCCAGTATCAGCAAGGCTCCGGATGTCAAAGCATCACGTGTGCAGTTAATGCAGCCCCTCACTCACTGGGTACCCCAGTATGTGAGTCCGCTCCCTGCACTTCATCTGTGAAGTGTAGCTCTTTTATTACTTTTTTTCAGTGATGTAACACTGCTTTATAACATATAGGTTTCAGGTGTACAGACCTATAAATCAATATCCATATAAATGATATTTTGCTTGTTATCAAAAGCCTTGTTTCCATCCTTCAACAAATAATTGACCCCATGAATCCAATTATCCTCCTCCTTACCTTCCCTTCTGGCAACTACTACTTTGTTCTTATATTCTAAGAATTTGTCTTTGCCTTGTTTTGTTGCTTCATTATTGGTGTTGCTTTATCTTCCACATAGGAGTGAAATCATACATTACTTGACTTTCTCTGCCTGATCTATTTTTCTAAGCACAAGACCCTGCTGCAGATGCAGGGCTTCAACTCTTTTGATCGCTGAGTAGCAGTCCGTGGTGTGTTTCAACCACGTCTTCTTTTTCTGCTCAGCTGATGGTGAGCTCTTGGGCTGCTTCCAACTCTTGCAAATGATGCTGCAGTAAACATGGGTGTTACAATTCTCTTAGATGTAGTGTTTTCAAATCCAGACAGATCTCACCGAAGTGTGAGATAACTGAATCAGATGACAGTTCTCGACATTTTTCATGAGTCTCTGTGCTGTTCTCCATCACGGCTGCCCCAATTCACATTCCCAGCAAGAGTGAGGCATGAGGACTCCTGTCTCCACATCCTCGCCGATACTTGTTGTCTTTTAGAGACTAGCCATCCTCACAGGTGTGAGACGATCTCATTGCTTTCATGTGCATTTCCCTCATTATAAGTGATGAAATGAAGGCAAGCAGGCAGGCAGGAAGAAAGAGGAGGAAGAAGCATTTATTTAGTTAGTTATTATTTAGTTGTTCATCTTGGTTGTTTCCCCCAGGTCCAGGACACAAACCCGGGTCCTTGGGATATGGGTGGACTGCACCAGACGGAGGCAGTGGACCTAACCACTACTCCACCAGGGTACGCTTAAAGTGTAGATCTGAACAAAACCACCTCTTCAGACTTGCTATAAGACTAAATGAGCTAATGCACATAGCTCTCAGCCCAGCTCGGGGCACAGAGTGGAACAAACTGGTAGCCACTCTGGAGATAAGGACCACAGTTCAGGGCGCTTAGGTCAATCAGCAAGTGCCATATAGCCGCTCAGCAAGAACTACTTGAACCCAATCCTCAGTGGCCTCTGGGACCCCCTGGGAGGAGGGACTGGGCTTCCCAGCGACCCCCTGACCCCAGAGAGTGGCTGGGGCCCACCGCCCAGGCCCGCCTCCACCAGCTGCTCCCGCCTAGGCTCCTGGAAGCCGACTCCAAGTCCATGCGCTCCATGAATGGCTCCCGGCGGAACAGTGGCTCCTCGCTGGTATCCAGCTCCTCGGCCTCCTCCAACCTGAGCCACCTGGAGGAGGACACGTGGATTCTGTGGGGCCGAATTGCCAACGAGTGGGAGGAGTGGCGACGTAGGAAGGAGAAGCTGCTCAAGGTGGCAGGGGCGACAGGGCTCAGGGGGCCGGGCGGTGGCTGGGTGGGTCAGCCTGGGCATTCGGCCATGGCAGCCGCGCCAGGGGCCCCAGCATGGGCAGCGGGGCAGAAGTAAAGACCTGCAGGCACTTTCAGGGGGCTTTGCTAGGGCAGGGGGACAGGAGAGTGTGCGAGGTGTGCAAACCCAGCAAGTGGCTGTTATCCGACCATCTCGGAGTTCCTGCTGGTTTCTGCCCTGTGTCCCCCAGTGGGTGGGGCAGCTTAGACCCTGTGGACTCTCTCCCAAACTCTGGGTCCTGGTGAAGCCCATCTCAGGCTGGAGGGGGCGGCCACGAGAAGCTGCTGGGGACAGGGGCCAGCCTGGGGACAGGGGCCAGCCAGCCTCGCGCTCCGCCCCGCCCCAGGAGCTGATCCGCAAGGGTATCCCGCACCACTTCCGGGCCATCGTCTGGCAACTCCTGTGCTGTGCCACTGACATGCCGGTCAAGAACCAGTACTCAGAGCTGCTCAAGATGTCCTCGCCGTGCGAAAAACTGATCCGCAGGGACATAGCCCGCACCTACCCAGAGCACGAGTTCTTCAAGGGCCAGGACAGCCTGGGCCAGGAGGTCCTTTTCAACGTCATGAAGGTGGGGCCCGGGGCGTCCAGCCCAGCACCCAGGTGCCCGGCCCCACGGTGGCCTGCTGCTGCAGGGCCACGCTGGCTCTGCCCTGATGCTGCATGTGTCCCCTTACAGGCGTACTCGCTGGTGGACCGGGAGGTGGGTTACTGCCAGGGCAGCGCCTTCATCGTGGGCCTGCTCCTCATGCAGGTAGGTGGCAGGGCCAGCCCAGTGGCTCTGCCCCAGGAAGTAGCCAGAAGTAGTGCTCCCTCCACCTGCTGCAATCTCTGAGCGTCCCCAGGCCAAGCCCCAGTGGGTGGGCACAGAAAACCTGGCCCCTATTCTGTCCACTCTCCAGGATAGAGGCAGGGACTAAAAGGGAGGCCAGCCTACCCTGTCACACCCAGGGTTGGATGGGGACCTGAAGCAGGGGCATAGGTCCACTATTAGGGTGTTCATGGGACTAGGGGTTTCCTCCCAAGGTCCAGGGGCTCAGGATGGGGGAACGGAGATGCTAGGGGTAGACCAGAGGGTGTCCCAACCATGGGCTCTGGCAGTGACCAGACCTGGGGTTCAAGTCCCCGCTCCACTATTCTCCACTAGGTGACTTCAGTCTCGGGTGTTTTCCCTCAATAAAACGGGTGTCGTTATTTGCCCGAGCTCGGTCTGAGGTATGGTAGGCAGGCAGTCCAGAACAGTTCATGGTGAATAATGTAAATGAACAGAAACAGGGGAGCTCTGTGCACCAGGCCCCAAAGATGAGCACCCCTCACACCCTGCCCATGCTCACAGTACCCCCATCCCCACCCCCGGCCTGCCTGTTCCCCAGATGCCGGAGGAGGAGGCCTTCTGTGTCTTCGTGCGGCTGATGCAGGAGTACCGCCTGCGGGAGCTCTTCAAGCCCAGCATGGCCGAGCTGGGGCTCTGCATCTACCAGTTCGAGTACCTGCTGCAGGTGAGTGGCTTGCTGCCCCCCCCACACCCTTGCTGCTAACCTTGGCCGCCCTCTGGCCTCCTCGATGAAAACGCCAGGGCTGAGTAATCACCTCCAGGAGTCCCACTGAGACAGGGACTCCCGTCCCCATGGGGACACCCAGCATTGCCCAAAGGATGCGTCCAGGCATAGGGCGGGGCTTCCAGAGCCGTGAGGCAGAGGGGTCCCCGCAGTCAGACACACACGCACCCCTCCTCTGTGCCCGGGGAGGTGGGGAAGGAAGGAGGGCAGTGTCATCAGCTGCCCGCCTTTGCTGGTTCCCGGGGAGCGCACAGATGGCTGTGTGTGACAGCCGTCACGGCAGGCCCCGCTCCCGCTGGCAGACAGCCAGTGTTCACACGCACAGACACGCACGCACACTCCCCGCCCGCTTCGGAAGCCGCTTGCAGGTAGGACGGTGCGGCTCTGTGCGCTGCGCAGCAGAGCTGACCCTGTGCTGACCAGCCCTGGGATTCGCCTGGACTCCCGCCTCTTGGGCCTGGAGGAGAGGTGACCCACCACAGACCTTCCACAGCCACGTAGATGATGGCACCAGCGAGCCTCGGGGCCCCAGGAGGTGCCCAGGGCCAGCGGACGGTCACTGGGAGTTCAGTCTCTCGGAAGGACATGGGGAGCCGGCACCTGCTGCCTCCGCCAGCCTTTGCTCCCCCAGTGTCTGCCACTTCTCTGCAGTCTGAAGGTCACCTCAATGGAATGGGCTGCACTGGGCACAGCAAACTGCTGGTGGTGGCAGGGTGGGGCTCACACTTCATCCCATCACTCTCTGGGTGAACTTGGGGACACCCCCAGCCTGCTCAATACCCACCAGCTGCTGCTGCCCCTGTCACCCCCAACGTGAGCTCCCACCTTGTGCTCCTCAAGGCTGTGGCGTGCTGAGGGCGCACAGCGGAGGGGGACCGAGGGCTGCCCAGGGCAGGGCAGGAAGGGCCCCGAAGGCGGTGCTTCCAGTAGAAGGAGCCTGTGAGCGCAGACAGCTGTTCCCAGCCCCTTCCTAATGGAGGCCTCCTCCCCCATCACAGGAGCAGCTCCCAGACCTGAATACCCACTTCCGCTCCCAGAGCTTCCACACGTCCATGTACGCCTCATCCTGGTTCCTCACGCTCTTCCTGACCACCTTCCCGCTACCCATCGCCACCCGCGTCTTCGACATCTTCATGTACGAGGTGAATGCCTCGTGCGCCCCTCCCTCTCCTGAATGCCCCACACTTGGGGGAGAGGTGTTGGGGAGGCGTCAGAGAGCCCCCCGAGACCCTGGAAGAACAAGACCGGAGACAGAGCCACCGCCACCTTTGCAGGGCCTGGAGATCGTGTTCCGGGTGGGCCTCGCCTTGCTGCAGGTCAACCAGACGGAGCTGATGCAACTGGACATGGAGGGCATGTCCCAGGTGGGTGCGGAGGCCAGGGCAGTGGGACTGTGCCCCCAGCAGGAGAGATGGGCAGAGGAAGCCCTCTCAAGAGGCAGGAGAGTCTGGCTTCCAGGGAGGAAGGCACTTCTGAGTAGCCCTGATCCTTGCCCATCACTTCTGTCCCCAAGGCCTCCCTGGGGAACACAGCGGGCCCACAGGAACCCCTGGCTCTGCCCAACACTGTCCAGGGCCACCTCTCTTCCCCCAGCTCCATGTCTCCCCAAAGTTTAATGTGGCCGAACATCTCCACTGGACAAACCACGAGGCTCTGGGTGTGGCTTCGGTCCCCGTCACCTGGCCAGGCCAGGGCGCAAGGGGAAGTGAGCAGCCTGCTTCGCCACCATGTTCCCTCACTGGTCCCTGCCCCCTCCGGGCCACCCTCAGCTGGTGCTTCAGGGAAGAATGCACAAAGGCCGTGGTTGTGTCCACGAACACGGGTAGCCATTGTCCACAGCTGCCAGAGGGGACCAGCTGGGCTGGGGAGCGGGAGCCAGCCTGGCCCCCAACGAGCCAGAACAGGCCTGTGTCCACCGGCAGCTTGCGTTTAACCCTTTGTGGAGGCTGCTGGCCCCCAGGCTAGCAGGCAGTCATCCGGGGTTGCTTCCAGCCACCCCAATTCCACAGCCTCTTCAGTCTCCTCTCGCTCTGCTCCCAGTCGCATAACTATTGTTGTCACTGTTCTGGGACAGGGCCCTGCCTCCCCCTTCCTCCTCCAAGTCCTTGAGCTCAAACCCACAGCTGCATCCCCACCCCGAACTCCCACCACCTGCAAAATGAAGTTCTGGCTGCAGGAGGCTCCTGCTCCCCCATTCTCACGGCTCACGCTGACCAAGCACCCACAGCAGGTGGAGCCCTATGCTGCAGGCGATGCTCCGGGCCAACTGGTGCCTGCCCTCCCTCTGTGCACCCAGGCCCTCCTCCAGGGACGCACAGGCAGCCCCCAGCAGTCAGGGCCTCGTGTCCGTAACCACCTTTGTCCCCACAGTATTTCCAGAGGGTGATCCCCCACCAGTTCGACAGCTGCCCAGACAAGCTGATCCTCAAGGCCTACCAGGTCAAGTACAACCCCAAGAAGATGAAGAGGTCAGTGCTGCCCTAGTGGCCGGGGTGCTGGAGGAAAGGGGGTCCCTAAGGCGGGCAGGTGACCACACAGGCCGTCCCTCTGCAGGCTGGAGAAGGAGTATGCAGCCATGAAGAGCAAGGAGATGGAGGAGCAGATCGAGATCAAAGTGAGTCCCAGGAGGCAGGAAGCTGGGAACACAGACAGGATTATTCTGGGAACACCCCTCAATTTGCAGGTCTTGCTTGTTGGTGGCCGCTAGAGGGCGAGCCTGCCCAGCACACAGCTCACACCGGATGTCCTTGGTGGGAGGGGTCCTCCCTCCTCCTTCATTCAATTCATTGACCAGGGAGCTGGCATGAGTGAAGGTTCCCTCCAGTTGACAGGTCTCTGCCCTAATGAGGCTCCTCTTCTAGCAGACAGTCCCTCAGCTAGTAAGTACAGAGTAGGAACTCTACAGAATACCCTGGATAAAATATGTAGACAGGAGGTAGGGCTGACACCAACACCACCCTCCCGCTCACCCACAACCTCCAGCTCCCGCTCCAAGCTCCCCCAACCTGGGAAAGATTGTTGCAGGCCCAGGGAGTCACGTGCAAATGGCCTGAGCAACAGTGAGCCTGGCGGGCTGAGGAATATCACAGACACCCTAAGTTCTGGGACTAGAGGGGAGAGCCAGGCAGAGGGGTCAGATGGCAGCGTGCATGTCCAGGATACAGCGCCCACCCATGGTCCCTGGTTCCCCGTTACATGGCCCTCCAGCCCTGCTAGGTTTGGGGCTCCTGAGCACACAGAAACTCTAAATCCCAATTCCCTTTGGTCTTTCCCTTGCTTTCCTCCCTCCAAACAGGATTTTAATGATTCCCTCAACAAATAATATTGAGTACCTACTGGGCCCCAGAATTAGACAGAGACTGAGGAAGCCCACATTTCAGGGGAATGCAGCGGGGGCAGATACAGACACGAACCCCAACACAGCTTTGCTCTCTCCTCTTCAGGGGCAGAGTTCCACAGTGGCTGAGACTAGAGTCCCCCCAGAGCAGGGTTCAAATCCCAGCTCCACCAGGACCTGCTGTGTGACCCAGGAAGATAACTTTACCTCTCTGAGTCTCAGTGTGCCTTTCTACAAAATGGGAATAAGACTTGCTCTGTTATTCAAACCATCGCCATCCTCCTCTGGCAGAAACAGAGCAGGCGCAGAACCTAGATTCCAATCCAGGTGACCTGCTGAGGGGAAAAGAGCATATCATTGTCCTGGCCTTGTTTGTAGGTTTTCCAGAATCTGTTTTGTGTTCTGAGTTTATAAGCATATCCCTTTCCCAGGAATGGCAGCTTGCCTGAAGCGCCCATCCAAACACATGTGTCTGTCCTGTTCATGCACAGACAAGGGCCTGCTTCCATCTGGTGACCGTGAGGGCCCAGCAGTAGGTAGGGACACAGAAAGCCCTCAGACCACATGTCCAGCCTGGAAATCTCTAACCAAGGGATCCTCAAACAGTTCAAGCTGATGCCTTCTCCCTTGGCCCTGCCTTTCGTTCTTTCACCTTTGACCTGTTTTTGTTTTGCTCCAATATGGCAGGTGACAGACACGGGGACAACTGCCTTTGAAAAAGTTTATCCTCCCTCACAGCTCCCAAGAGGAAGGGGCACACCACGGCTGCTGGCCCCACGGGGCAGCTCCAGGGTCAGTCAGGAGGCAGAGGAGCCAGAGCCAGGGTCATGATGGCCACAGCCTTTAACGTGGTGTCCCAGGGCAGGAGTGTGTGAGGAGGGCAGGTCGGTTCTAAATGCGTTTAGGACTGCAGCGTTGGCATAATGTCGGTGAGCTCTGGGGCTTAGGGTGGGCCCTCGTTCTCCAGGCCCTGGTTTGATTGAGGTCGGGAAATACTGACTTGGGAAGGTGTGAGCTCTGATCTGTCAGCTTGTGTGTGACAGGTGCCAGAGCAGACAGGTTGTTCAGTGTCTAGAAATCAGGTGGTCTGGGAGAGCTCTCTCCAGGTGAGCAAGGCCAGGAAGTCGCAGCATCAGGAAATACAGAAACACTTAAAACTCAGGTTCATAAACCAGATCAGCACAAAGCCCTTGCCCCACACCCGTATCGCCCGTGCTTTCTCTCGTTTTCCCTTTATAGAAAGCAGAGGTGCAGCCAGTTGTGGGTCCCTCCAGATGGCTGAGACCAGAGAGGCAACAGAACCAGCCAGGGCCAGGGGTCGGGGTTACCTTGAAGGACAGAGACCTGTGCCTGAAAGAGGTCTGACCCTGGCAAGCTGGGAGGCTCAGGCGAGGCACTGCCTACTTCCAACTGTTTTCTTAAGAAAGGGGGAAGATGCTTGGGGAGGAAGGGATCTTCCTCCCTGTTTCCCTCCCCTCCCTCTACCCCTCCTCTCTCCTCTCCTTCCCTTTCTTCCCTTCCTTCCATCCCTTCCTTTCTGGTTTTTCACACTGGCTCCAGATCTCAAATCTGAGTCTTTGGGTTCTTCATGGTCGGCACCAGCATCTCAGGCTTCTGAGCCGGAAGGGCACACCCTTCCATCATTTTTTTTTTTTTTTTTTTTTTTTCATTCCTGGAAGAAGCTAGGTAAATTCTGTATGATTCACAGGAAGGGAGGATCCTCAGGAACGTGCTTATCGGAACTATTTCTGTACCTCCTTCTCAACGGGGGTGGAGGGAAAGACAAGGTACAAGACAGATGCAAATCTCCCCGATTCTTCCTAAAAGGCTATGGGGACCCTAAACCACAAAGTGCAAACAAAATCCCTCCACACCCAGGAGGGGAATGTGGCAACTGCTGGGTACAGCTGGCTCTCAGCAGTTCCCAGAGGTGTCACATCTGGCCCAAGAGACCCAAACTCTGAGAGGAGCTTGTCCTTCAAGAATTTAACCCTGGGGCTCAAAGCACAGCAGTGCGGGGCGGGGACTTTTGAGAGCAACTTCCCCCCAAACACAAAGGCCTGAGCCCTGTGGTGGGCGTTGCACTGAGCCCTGTGGTGGGCGTTGCACTGGCCTGTGGCAGCCCCTCAGAGGGTAAACATAGTCTCCTGAGGGGGACATGCAGCTGACCACCCATCCCCACCACCAAACACAGTACCCACCTACAAAAGCGCCTCCATTCATTCACACTGAACCAAGGTTTTTGGTTTTGTTTTTTGAAAAGTCAAATGGGCCATTCCGAAAAGGGAATTTGCCCTGGCCGTTTTTCTGGGCTCCAGACTGTAATGTCCTGCCTGGAGGTGGCCTCCACCCGAGGGGACGCCTCTGTGTCTGGCTCTGACATGCTCTCCCCTCTCCCCCCACCCTGTAGAGGCTTCGGACAGAGAACCGGCTCCTGAAACAGCGAATTGAGACCCTGGAGAAGGTGAGGGGGCCCCTGTGGGGCCCAGCAGCCAGAGGCAGCCAGCTCCCTGCCCTGGGCCAGGTCCCACCAGAACCAGGGGCTCCCTGTGAGCCCTGCTGGGACCCAGCTTCACTTGGGGTTGGGGCCAACATCACCCGGGTGACTGCAGACACCACCACCCATGTATGTTTCCCACCTTCCAGGGCCACCTGGTGGGGGGAGGGGAAAGAACCCCTGCTTTGACTGAGGCACCCCAGAACCGGGCCGCAAGGCATCCCACACTGCAATTTGAAGTCTCCCTCTCAAAAGGAAGGAGCTAGAACAGAGGAGGAGGGGATGACCTTGCCAGAGGCACCAGGACGGGTGTCACAGCCTTAACTTTGGACCCCAACCTGGTTTGGTTGTGTTTTTCCCTGGACCCTGGGTATTGAAGCTAGGTCCCTGGGCTTCACGTGGTGTGTACCTTAGCTGTCCCAGCTGCCCGAGCCACACAGGGGACCCCCATCTCCTGCTGCTCCCTTGTTCTTCCACACCCCTCCACAAACCACGGGCAGTAGGGTTTTCTTTCATTCACAGGGTTTTATTGCCCTGCCCCAAAGCCTCCAGTTCTGTTCTACCTCCAAATTAAGAGGTGGCTAGCCAGCCCAGCACTGCCACCCTGTCCCTTACACTCCAGGCCACACGTGAGGCTGCCAGCTGGGCCAGCTTGGTAGGCCCCAGAGAGCGCACTGAACCGGGGGACCCTCTACCCCACTCCTTCACAGACCCCCCCAGGACGGAGCGGCTCTGGCTTTGGTCTTCTCCAGGTCCTCTCCTGCTGGTTCTCTGGTCTCATTTCTCTCTCCCTGCTTCTAGAGGTAGTCTACTGCCTTAGTGACAAGTGGTTCTTGTCTGTCTCTCCCCCTCCTGTCCCTGCCTCCGCTCTGCCTCCTCCCCCTGTCGCTGGGAACCCCGTCCACCGGGTAGGAGAGTGCGGCTCTGGCCGATAGGTTAATCCAGGTACTGTAGTTTTTTGTCTCCTTCTCCCACTTTCTCCATGGTTCCCGCACACGACAGCCAGTAACCACCTCTTCCCTGGCCACTGCCATCCCCAGGGCAAGGGGGCAGGCTGTGCATGGGGGCAGCTGGGGAGCCAGAACTTCCCTGGAGGGTGGGTGTGCATGTGCAGAGAGCTTCCTGCAGGGAACACAGTGGGACCCAGGAGGGCTTGAGCCCCAAGGGGGGGTCAGAACAGGCCCTGGGGTGTGCACTGCACTGAGCCACGCGCACCCACACATGCACACACACACCTAACCCTCCTCTTTGCTCCTCCCTGCAAGACCTCCATCATCATCTCTCACTCACCTGCTTCTGCTGCTGCCTCATCTTGAATGGCTTTATCTGGAAGCTTCTGCCTATCACCTGGTGGCTCCAAGCCTGGCATGAGGGCCCAGATTGGGTGGGGCAAGGGGGATGAGACTGGAAGGGGCCTGGTTCTTCGCCCCAGGCAGGGGAAGCCCCTCCCTGGGCACTGGAGGAACCTCTCCTGAGTCATGGGGGCTTCAGCTGCCCCTAGCTGCCCAACCTCACCCTCACCCTCAGAGCAGCTAGGGGACAGAGTTGTCTCTCCTCACTGGGACAGAAGGCTGGAGAAGCAGGGAAGGGACGGAGCTGCCAGCTGCCCCAGCGTGGGGCCCCCATTCCCCACCGAAGCCCCGCAGAGCCTGGGTCCTGGGCTAGAAGGGCCCAGATTTGTTCCTCGCCTCTTCTCCCAGTGTCCTGGGCTGCCTAGTCCCATCCAGGTCCT
This sequence comes from Solenodon paradoxus, assembly GCA_004363575.1. Taxonomy (NCBI): domain Eukaryota; kingdom Metazoa; phylum Chordata; class Mammalia; order Eulipotyphla; family Solenodontidae; genus Solenodon; species Solenodon paradoxus. The sequence continues at coordinate 23,221 of RJWH01008150.1, forward strand.
CAGGCCCCATGGGGCGTCCCATCTGGGGCTCTGAGTGTGGGAGGCCTCGCTTCTCTCACCCCACCTCTGCCCTGGCTGGGCCTCCCCCAGTGGTGAGCAGAGGGTGACAGCACCCTGTCCTGGCTGTGCTCAGGGGCAGGTGACGCGGGCACAGGAGGCTGAAGAGAACTATGTCATCAAGCGGGAGCTGGCGGTGGTGCGGCAGCAGTGCAGCTCTGCCACCGAGGACCTGCAGAAGGCGCAGAGCACCATCCGACAGCTGCAGGAGCAGCAGGTACCTGGCTCCGGGGGCCATGCCCCTTGGAGCACGCCTTCTGGACTCCTGGCAAACTGGCTGGCCTCCGCCTCGGTCCCAGCCCTTCCTGCGGTGGTAGGACCCCCCCCCCCGCAACTGAGTGCAGATGCTCCCCAGGCCCCCTTCCTGCAACTTGACAGCATCCTGTGATTTCCATTTCCCACAAGCTGATGGAGTGTCTGTCCTTCCAGATCCCATCCTTAGAGCAGAAGGTCCCTGGGAACCGGCTCTCTTTGCATGACCTCCCTCCCTTGGCTGATGGGGCTGTGATTCTTCAAGGGGGGATACCCCGGCATCTCCCCAGGATCTGAAGGGATATTCTGCTTCCCCAGGGGTCAGCCATGCAGGGTGAGAGCTAGGAGGAGGCACAAGGGATGCAGCTCCCTCCTCTAGTACCTGGACTTTACCCTCAGAAGAGGGTCTGGCCTGTGCCCACCACTCTGAGGGGATAGTCAAGTCTGTTACATGGCCGTGGATTCCAGATCTAGTGGCGCGAAGGCCCGGAAGGCTGGAGCTCTGCAGAGTTCACTTCTCCAGGAGGGCGCTACAGGGCTTTCCTTCAGCTGTACCCAGGTCCCCTTCCTTATCTGATGTCCCAACAGTAGCTGCAGCCTCCAGAGTCCAAGCGCATGGCTCACACATGAGCATGAACACACGCAGGTGCACACACACGCACTGGGCGGGTCAAGGAAAAACCTCCTCCCACTCAAGAAGCAACAGGCAGAAAAAGTCATTTGTAGAGGACTCCCTCCCAGCTCCCAGGCCCTCGATCTTGGCTCAGGCTGAACTGAGGACTTGGTGTCACTTCCTCGCTGCTCCTGAGGCAGGAAAGGCAGAGCCTCACCAACTCTCACCTGTGCCCACCTGCCCGCATGAGCCATAGTCTGCATGGGAACCAAAGCCTTGCTCCGAGGCAGCACAGCCAGTGGGGAAACGAAGGCTGGGCTCACCCACCCATAGCACAAAGCCCTCTTTCAGGCCGGTCAGGGGAACAGTCACCTGTCACTGCTGAGTTGCAGCCTTCAGGGAGTGTGGAGACGGGGAGGCGGGGAGGCAGCTGCAGGCAGAGGAGCAGTGGGTAGATGGTGAGCCTTTGAGCCCCGTCTCTAGGAGTGGCCTCTGGAGGAGGCGCCAGGCCCAGTGTGGAGCCCAGGCCCTGGCAGGGGCAAGGAGGAGCCTTGCACTCTGGCTCTCAGAGACCCGAAGGGCCAAGGGCTGTGAGCAGGCCTGGCAGGAGGCCGGTGAAGGGGGGGGCATGGTCGTGGGACTGGAGTTAACCTCCCAGAGAATTAACTTGCAAGGGGCAGCAAGATGGGGACCCAGCTCTCGCACCAGGGGTCTCCCTTAGCGACCCCTCAGGTATCCCTTATGGGTCCCAGGCAGTACCCATCACCCCTGAGGTCCCTACTAAGGTGCCTCTGAGAAACCTCTGGGCACTGAGCAAGTCCAGCAAAGTCTTTGCATCTCTTCCTGTTTTTGAAATGGTAAGTGGGGTAGAAAGGAGGCCATGACCCTGAGCCCTGTCCTGTTCCCACCCACTGCGTATTAGACCAGTGATACACAGCAGGAAGGGCATCCAGGGACCACAGAAGTCCCCTTTTAGAAGAAGGTGGCCTCTCTGTGTGGCTTTACCAAGAAGGAAGCGAGACTGGTCTGGGGCGCCAGGACCCTGAGGTTCTATGCCCCTGCGACGGAATTCAGCCCTCCTCCCATAAGAGCAGAAGGCACAGGCAGGAGACCCAGGGTTTCTTGGCACCTCTCTCTCTGCCCGCAGCCCCCGCCCCTCTTCCAGGTCAGGGACTCTGGGGGAGCAGGGAGGTGTGGGCCCACAGCCAGCCAGCAGCGGGCAGCCCACCCTCCAGCCTGGGGTGCACACAGCCCTCTGCCTGCCCCCCAGGAAAACCCGCGCCTCACTGAGGACTTTGTAGCCCACCTGGAGACAGAGCTGGAGCAATCGCGGCTGCGGGAGACCGAGACGCTGGGCGCCCTCCGGGAGATGCAAGACAAGGTTCTCGACATGGAGAAGGTGGGACTGTGGGTGTCGGGGGCCCCGTGGGAAGTGGGAATGCCGGAGATGCTCTGGGAGGTGCACGCCAAACCCTAGCTAAGGAGAAGAGGGGAGGGAGGGGCCCTGTGGAGTGTCCTGTAGTGTGTGTCCCCCCCGCCACCTCCCCGGCTCCCCAATCGTCTCCAGCCACTGGCCCTCTGTTTTCTCTTCCCCGGCTTTCACACCAGGATCTGGGCGGATGGAAAGTTAGGCCCCTCGCCCCAGACCCTCCCAAGCCCTGGAGGTACACACATATACACGCATGTGCACTAGTCACAACACCCACGAAGCACAGGGAGGGGTAGCAGGAGAGAGGTGTCCCTCTCTCTCCATCAGAGCCCCATCGGGCCTCCATCCCCGACCCCATCCCACCGCCAGGGAGACACCCCAGGGGCAGAATGGGCACCACCCTCTCCTGTCTGTAGCCCTGAAGGGGATCCTAGCTCTCCTGAGTCCCTTCCCAGCTTCGTTCACCCTGGTTCGGTATGGACTCCCATGCGGAGTCCCCAGAAGACGGGAGGCACCCGGCCACCAGAGGGCAGCAGGGCACACTCACGCTCCAGCAGGCACGCTGCTCCACACCCCCTGGAACCTGCGGTGATACCGGGTTCCTTCTCGCGTACTACTGCTATGGCCCTATGTAGGACCACTGGCCTCTGAGTCCCCACTAACCAGCCTTGAGCTGGGCTCCCCGCCTCCCTCCCACGTCAAAGGGAAATGTGCACCCCAGAGACTGCCGCCCTGCCTCCTACTCTCCCTTGCAAGGGTCAGAAGGACCTCCTGCAGCAAGTCCATTTTCCTCTAAGAGGCTGGAGCACAAATCCCTCAATATTGAGCCCCTTGGGACACCAGGACAGGACTAAACTGGCCCTCAGCCCATTTCCAGGGAGAGGGAGTGACTGGTCTGGCCTGGAGACAGAGGCCAGGGGCAGGGTGCTGCAGTGCAGTCTTTTCAGCTCCTTTTGGGCCACGGCCCAGGTCTGGTTATGGGCCGAGGGGGCTGGATCTGGGATTCCCAGGTGGGTAAGGACTGCCCTCACCCCTCCTGCCTGCTGTTATTAGCTGTAACATGTATGGAGCCTCCCCCAAATTATGGGATTTTCCTTAGGACAACCCTGTTAGAGCACTGCTGCAGTCACGCGCACTTTATTGAGGACTTCGGGTTGGGGTCACACAGCTGGGGTCTGCTCCCTGTGAACTGGTCCCCGTTCCCAGCCTGCCTGCAGAGCCGCCTCTGCCAGCAGGATGCCCAGCGTGGAGCGCAGAGGAAACTGAGCTGCGGTTTGGGTCCTACAGGAAGGACCACTTGGCTAGGTCGCTGCGCCGGAGTCTAACCACCTGTCCCTCCGCAGAGGAACAACTCGCTGCCCGACGAAAACAATGTGGCCCGGCTGCAGGAAGAACTCAAGGCGCTCAAAGTGCGGGAGGGCGAGGCAGTGGCCTCTGCCAGGGAGCTGAAGCTGCAGTTGCAGGAACTCTCAGACACCTGGCAGGTCAGGGTCCCAGCCCGACGCCCACCAAGTCGGTGCGACCCCTCGAGCGTCCCTCAGAGGTCGGCGGTCGCGCCTCGGGGCTCCTGGGTGGAAGCTGACAGCTGACGTCCTCCCACCCCTGCAGGCGCATCTGTCACGCGGCGGTCGCTGGAAGGAGTCCCCGCGGAAACTGGCCCTGGGTGAGCTGCAGGACGAGCTGATGAGTGTGCGCCTGCGCGAGGCCCAGGCGCTGGCCGACGGCCGCGAACTACGGCAGCGCGTGGTGGAACTCGAGACGCAGGTGGGCAGCGCCAACCGGCGATTCTAGGCTGGGGCGTGGTGTGGACAGCCGGCTACGGGTTCCGCCGTGACGCTGCCGTTCGGCTCTCTGCCCCTCAGGATCACATCCATCGCAATCTGCTGAACCGCGTGGAGGCGGAGCGCGCGGCGCTGCAGGAAAAGCTGCAGTACTTGGCGGCGCAGAACAAGGGACTGCAGACCCAGCTCAGCGAAAGCCGTCGCAAGCAGGCGGAGGCCGAGTGCAAGGTGAGCCCCGCCCCCTCCGCGCCCCAGGGCGGTCGCTCGCTCGCTCTCTTGACCACGCCCTCCGGCCCCGCCTCGCCGCCCTCCTAGACAGGTCTTCCCTCCATCCGCAGAGCAAGGAGGAGGTGATGGCCGTGCGCCTGCGGGAGGCCGACAGCATGGCGGCGGTGGCCGAGATGCGGCAGCGCATCGCCGAGCTGGAGATCCAGGTGAGCGGCGGGGCCGGGGCGGGCGGCCGGCGCCCGGCGCCCTGTGGGGCCCAGCCCTGATTCTCCGTGGCCCGCCCCGCAGAGGGAGGAGGGCCGCATCCAGGGCCAGCTGAACCACTCGGACTCGTCGCAGTACATCCGCGAGCTCAAGGACCAGATCGAGGAACTGAAGGCCGAGGTGAGTGCGGGGCGGCCCCTGAGGTGCGTCAGAGCCTTGGGGGTCCTAGACCCGTGACAGGCCAGGCGTCGTCGGCGCCTCGGGGTGCGGGAGAGGAGGGTACCCGGCGGCCAGACTCGCCCCTGGGTACGTCGGTCTCCGCCTCCAGCGCACCTGTCCCCCGCCCCAGGTGCGGCTACTGAAGGGCCCTCCGCCCTTCGAGGATCCGCTGGCGTTCGACGGGCTCGGCCTGGCGCGGCACCTGGACGAGGACTCGCTGCCATCGTCCGATGAGGAGCTGCTCGGCGTGGGCGTGGGCGCTTCGTTGCAGGACGCGCTCTACCCGCTGTCTCCGCGCGACGCACGCTTCTTCCGCTGTCTGGAGCGGCCCGCCAAGGACAGCGAGGGCAGCTCAGACAGTGACGCCGACGAGCTGGCTGCGCCCTTTAGCCAAGGCCTGGACAACTGAGCTAGGGGGCCGCCGCTGGGGGTGCTGGGGCCCTGAGCGGCCCACTTTTAACGAACTCCATGCCCTCTGGTTGCCCACCCCAAGGGCTAGGCCCAGCCTGGCAGGGCTCAGAGGGTAGGGCTGGAGTCTGAGGATCCTCGGGTCCGGCCGCCCACCCTCCCCAGCAGTGTTTAGCCATGTTGGTCTGGGCCCTCCGGGACTCAGAGTTGCCTGGGTCCGTGACCTGGAGGGACTGCTCCTCTGTAAAGAGAGGTCAGGGGACACTCCAAGATCCCAGGGCTTACTGAGCAAGAAGTTCCCTCCTCCCAGCTGCCCTCCTTCTGGGACAAGGACGGCCCTGCTGGGAAGGGCCCAGGAGCTGGAGGAGGCCTGAGGAAGAAAGGGTAGCTCTGGGCGGGAGAGTACCACCCCACCATGCCCCTGGGGACTTTCGGCCACGGGGACAGATGACCAGATGGGGCTTACCTGCCTGGTGCAGGCAGCGTGGCCCCTGCAGCAGAAACCAAAGTCCCCCTCCTGTGTGCAGAGCCACCTGAGGTATGCATGGCCAGCGGAACCAGCCCAGACCTGGCAGTGTCTGTCCCTGTTTCTCAGGGGTCCAAGCAGCTGCAAGGAAGTACTGAGAACCTCCTCTTCCCAGCGCCCCACATCTTCCTCTGTGAGACACTCCCCTCACCCCATCTAGGCAGCGATGGGGGGCCCCCCCACCCAGGCTAGCCCAGCCTCCACTTCCCTTCTTTCCCTGTGGCCCCAGCCCCACCCTTGGGCCAGGCCCAGGGGAGGTGGCATCCCAGTGGAGTTGCCTTTTCATGGTGGTCCCATGGTCTCTGCTGAGCCAGAGCTGAGACCGGTGCCAAAGTCCAGCGATGTCCCCAGGCCCCTTCCCTGGGGCCTCCTGACCCTGGGGACTGATCCTCTCGGTGCTCCTGGAGCCTGGAGCAACAGCGTCACAAGCAATCTCCCTGGCGCTTCCTGGGGTGGGGATCCATGCTCAGACCCCTTCCCGGTCGCCCACTCCTCAGTGTTACAAAGCCTGGGGACCAGGGTGGGCATCCTCGGGGCTCTCCCACACTGCCCACCACCATTTTGCACACTGCCTGTTCACACTCCACATGTCACCCAGGCGGGAAAAATGGAAAATAAAGTGTATTTACATAGTCACAGAAAAGGGATGCTGAATAGGGCAGGTGTGGGGGTAGCCAGCGCCTGCAGACTGGGTCCCCAGCAGCTTGTCCCACAAAGCAGTGCCAAGGGGAGAGGGCTGCCCTTGTCTTTGGGAGCCTGCCACCATTAGCAGAGCTCATAAGAAGCCAGGAGGGGCCAAAGAAGCTATCCAGGTTGGGGTGAAGGGACAAAGAAGAGCATTTGCTGGTTCAGTGTGAGCCCGAGTGTGGGAGTTGGGAGAGGCAGTATTGGGGGGAACCATCAGAGAGGACCTCAGAGGTCAGGCTCACAGACACCTAGAGCATAGCATCTTCAAAAGGGAGGCTTTAAGGATGGCTCTGGTGAGGGGAGGAGACAGATGCACAATTTCCCACCTGAGTGACTCAACGTGGGCCTTCCCAGAGAGAGAGACTGGAATGCAGAGTCCCAGGGCTTCAAGGGTATTGCATGCTCTGGCTGTATTCACTCTACAAACACTTCCTGAGGCTTTCAAGTTGCTCCGCCCTGTGCCTGGCTCTTAGGGGTCCCCAACAGAATGGAGGAGAGAGACACCAGGATGGGGGTGGAAGCTGAGCCTGCCCACTAGTGTGGTAAGTGTCCATTAGGTGAAATGTGCCAGGAGATTGGGAAGACTTCCTGGAGGAGGGGTCAGATCAACCTCCAAAGATAAAATGAGGCAGGGACCATCAGGAAACACAAAATGTCTGTGAAGAAAAAATAGGAGAGGGTGACCATGGTGGCCAGACTCAGAAGGGGCTTCTCCAGTCAGGAGCCAGTCTTTGTGCTTTGAACTGAGGGCACCATAGAGGCCACAGTGTTGGGGTGAGTGAGGACCAGGCAGAAACCAGACTGAGTCAAATAATGAATGGAGTCTCCCCTGGGAGGAGGAGGCACAGAGAGGAAGACCCCTTGATGGGGTTCACCACAAAACTGACCAGAGTCCCAGGATAGAGCTGGGAGGAGAGCAACAGCTGGGGGTGGCAAAGAAAGGCTTTGGCCCTACCCTCTACTCCTAGTGTGAACCCGTAACGTGCCCCCAACTCTGCTGCCTGGTTACACATCGGGACAGCTGAGTCTCATTATCCCATCTCTCAACAGCTCCCGTGGGCTTTACACCCTGATCATCCTACAAATTTACACTGAGACCCCAACAATCACTGTGCGCTACTCCTGCAAGGTGACCCCACCCCACTCCCTCATGGGGGCTGGCCTTGGCGCCCTGGCTGTCCATCTGGTTAGGGATCAGCCCCTCCCCTTGGGCTTGTCTCAGTCTTAAAGCAAAGACACATGGGCTCAGCTAGAAAGTCCTAGTTTTCCACAAAGCTCGAGTGAAGGAGCAAATCCACTGCCCCAGTCTCGGACATGGCTGGTTTCTCTTTGGACCCTAGGCTGAGAGATGGCCGTATCTGGTGTGGGGGACAGGCAGGACACGGTGATATGTATCTGAGAGGAGGCTGGCTACAGGGAGGCTGGGCGCAGCGGCGGAGAGAGGGCTGAGGACTCATTCTGTACTTTTACCTGCGCTGGGGAGTGGGTTCCTCGCCAGGCCTCCATCACCACGTGAAGCAGGTGGCCCTTAGGCAGGCGGGCCCTAGAGTGTGCAGTTCCTGCAGGGGCACTTGGGAAAATGGAGGGTCTGGGCTCCGGGGTCAGCGTGGACTGGGGGAGCAAGGGCAAGGAATTCTGATTGAGGGAGACAAGCAAAAACATTGGTTGGCTCTGGGAAGGCCCCTTATTGTGGGACACAGGCAAAGATGCATGATTGGAGGGGTTTGGGGTTGGGAGACACCCTAAGTTGGGAAAGATGAGGCTCATGGATTTGGAGGCACAAAGGGGCATAGTAAGGATTCCCTAGTTTCGCACCCAGTCTTGGGAGAGGTTGTCACTTCCCCAGGTAGGACCTGAAACAGGGAATCCCTGTGGGGTCCCCACACCCTTCACCAATGTTCTAGACGAGCCCCGGGGGCCGGGCTGCAGACCTGCCATCCTGCCCAGGACCAGGAGACCCAAGAAAAGGTCTCAGGCTATGCCCATCCTTATCCCAACAGAACGCCCCTCCGCACAGGAGCACCAGCTTCCCTAGCCTCACCGGGGTTCAATCACTCGCCGGCGCAGTCCCACCTGCCCCGGTTCATGCATGAAGGGGAAGTGGGGCGCCACGCTGGATCACCACCTCTCGCACCCCTTCTGATCTTCAGTGGAGAAGCCACAGAGCTACAGAGAGTGCGCCCCGGGGTGTTCTCCGCCCGTGGGAGAGTCCCCAGGCCCAGCTCCCACATAAACGACTACTCACAGGCTCAATGTCCTGGATTTATTGCAAACGCAGACTGGGCACGCAGTAGACATTACACTGGACTTGGACGGGGTCTGGACAAGGAGTGGGATAAGAGTCTAAAGGAGAACCTTGGTCGAAAGTGTGGGTGGGTATGGAGCCTAGGCCAAAAGAGGAGGGATCAAGAGATTAAGACCCAACCTCCTGGAGCCAGACTCCAGAGTCGGGGGCGGATGTGATGGGGAAGGCAGATCCTAAGGAGGGTAGCCGTGTGGCGGGCGGGGCTACGGTCTGCCTCAATGGAAAGTCTCCACCTCCACCACCGTCCAGTCACCCTGCGGAGAAGCCACGTCGTCTGGGGAGAAACTGGTGACCGAGGTGATGCTGGCGCGGGACTCATCCAGGGGAGACAACAGTTCGGCCCAGCGGCCCAGTTCAGCGTCACTGAGCGCAGCCCGGGCGCCCCCAGCAACGCCGCCGCTCCCCGCGCCGCCACCGCCACCGCCACCGCCGCCTGCGGCACCCTCGGCGGCCGCTAGCAACAGGGTCCTGCTCAGCAGGTGCTGAACGACGCTCGCCTGCAGCGCCCCCAGCGGCAGCTCGCCCAGGCGCGCCGGCTTTGTGCCCCTTGAAGCCGCCCCCGCGCCGCTGCCAGCCGCAGCTTTCCCTACGCCTGAACTGGGCTCGGGTCCCGGATCCAGTGCGCCTGGGGCGGGAGTCGCCGTCTCGGGACCTTCAGCTTCATAGATGGTGCACAAGCCGTCAGCGGAGCCCGACCCGGCAACAGGAGGCCAAGGCAGGGGAGCTACTGCTGGGAGAGGCAAGAGCTGGGACCGGAGTGGGAAGTCCCGCCCCTTCCACTGTTCCGCCCGCAGAGCTGCGAGACCTCGCCTCCGACTCCGCCCTCCTACCGTCCCCCAGGCCACGCCCCTCCCACCGCTGTGCCGGGTCCACTGGACCGCTTACCTGTGGAGCCGCGGATGGCCAGCGGCGGAGCGGGACCTCGGCTCCAAGCAGCCGGATGGCAGGCGGCAAGCTCCGCGTCGGCGGGTGGGGAGGCCGCGGTGCCGCCTTCAGGCCCGCTGTCGTAGCCACGCAGCTCCTCTGGTGTGCTCGTGGCGCTGCTGCTGTGACCTGCCAGATCCGGGCCGCTCAGCGTGCTGGACGGGCTGCGCGAGGGCGGCGGTGGCGGAGCCGGGGCCAGCGCCAGGGTCAGTCGTGGGCCTGAGATTGGGGCATCCGGACCCGGGGTTGGGGGGCGACGTGGGGTCTGCAAAAGGGGTGAGGCAGGGGGAGACGAAGGGACCTGCAATGGGGAAGAGGTCAGAGAAGGCGGAGTCTGCGGAGGGGGCGTGGTCACTGGTGAGGGAGACTCCAGCAAAGG